>JAODAL010011791.1:0-98298 GCA_025379985.1 Phyllomedusa bahiana
CAAATGAGCCGGGGGTTAAAAGCTGGGAGAGTACGTGGTAACAAATCAAGAAGCAGAATAATAACCAAGAAAGCAAGTCCAAAACCAGATGACACTTCAAAAACTTCAAGTGAAACAAGGAAATAGAGCCCAGACTGAAGAAGAATCACAGACAATTGGCAAGAAGCAAACTGTTTTAAATAACCTGTGTCAGCCACAGATTAGAAAAAGGTACAGAAACCTAATTGGATCAATTCCAACCTTGAGCTGAAGCTATTGATTAAGATAGTAAAACCTTAAAGAGATAGTACTGATTTTCTGACACTAAGGGAGACATGTATTGAATTAGACGTATCAAACTGCATTTTCGCATCTATTTTTAAGTGTTAAATGCGCCTGAATGAATTAAAGCGGTTTTTGTGCACTCATAAATGGTGACTAAAGTTCATTGCGCCTCACCTGCATGTTTGGCGCATTATGGAATTTAAGCACATAATTAATGCGCCGAACATGTATAAAGACTATAGATAGACTGGAAATAAAAGAAGAGTCATTAGAATAGCATGTCATAGAAACTATGGTACTGATCTTGCTTGATGGACCACAGATCCCAACAAGACCTGTGATGTGCTGCCTCTTGCTGTATGTGGAGTAGAGAGTGAAAGCAGCAAAAATAATTTTCAAATTGAATGTAGTAAAAATTAAAAATGTAAAAATCTGAACAACATAATCAGTGGTTATTTAATGTAAAATTAGTTTTAAATTCTATTAATTTTAATTACATTTAAATACATTTTTGGGATATTATATATTTTTATATTAATTTTATACGATACATTTTTTAATTAAATTTAAATAATAAAATTTTATATAGTTTGACAATTCTCTGAAATCACTTTTTATTATTGTACTGGTGTAAGTTGAGAAATATTGGACTTTTTTTTGTCCCTTACAGCAAATCTAGCTCCACTTCGACTTCTCAGGCTCAGGCAGACCACTTAGAAATAGGTCTGCCTGTTCGAGCAGCAATGCACCTAGTTTTCCCGAACCACATACATATATGTGTTTTATATTACGTGTGATGCGCCATGATCCCAGAACGCCCCCTCATGTTAGGCGCATTAAAAAGTGTTGAGTTTTATGAGCAATGCGCCTAACATTAGTTTTGCGCATTAGACATCATAGCCAGGTAATTTTGGTGCATTTTTTTACGCCAAAAAAGGGTGAAAACCCCAATCATACATACCTCCCTAAAAATCTATAGTATAGTGATACACCCAATTGTCAAGAGAAAAGGAAACCCCCACTTGGTAATTCATTTATACATTTCCAAAAGGAATATCACATGATTAGCAATCTTCAGAGCTTGAAGAAAAGATGATCCATAATTGTTCTTTCATGTAAAAAAGAAGCATTTCCTAAGCAAACATATCAAGAGATCTGAGATTTCCTATCTAAAAATTGTATTATGGTTAACATTACTGAAAATCTACATACAATAATACAGCAGTAAACACCGGTAACCAACATAGTAATAATGTAAAACTAGTTTTAAAAATATTCTGGGTGGGTCAGGAATAAATTGGCTTCTATGCATTTTTTTTTCATTTTCTCAAAGGATTGAGCAGCAGGAATGAATGGTCCATTGGGGAAAATTTAGCAAAACACCATCTGCACCTATGTGTTTCCACAGTATACTCATAGAAACAGGACAGCAGTCTATCCATCATGTTGCAAGTGAAATTCATACTTGCTAAGCATTTCTTGGATAGAGGCTATTGCAGATCCCATAAGCCTACCATCTGCAACTAGAATTATGAACTTGTAAATAATAGTAATATTACTAGACAGTATTAAATATAAAATGGTCTTTATCAAATATATAGTGCCAACTGGCAGTATTGTAGGGTACTGAATTGTTATTTATGGTCAAAATGTCAGACTCACAGATGAGGTCACTAATTTTTTATGAAATAGGTTGTAAATATGAGTTGTAGTGTATTTATATTGTTCAGAATCTACAGAAACATGTACCATACAACTATTCATGTTTAATGACATAAATTAAAATCTTCACAGAGTGTATTCATGTTGGTTTTAAGTAAGCCAAAACTAAAAGAAATGATCCTAAATAGATTAAATACATTCAGGAAAGACTGAGGTTTAGGGAAGGATATTCAGACATAAACCATTAAAAAAGCATACTGCTGAAAGGGGGTGTAGCTATCTGCTAACTGTTTAATTTGTTCTAAATGCTCACAATAATGCTAAACAGAGGGGTTTTTTTCTACTCTCTGTGTCCGAGCTTTGCTGTGTGCTCTCACCAAACTGATGAATCTCTATGTTTCATGACTTTCACCCCTTAAGGTGCAGTATCACAGACACAGAGAGTGAAACTGCAGCTGCATTTCTTCCAGTTTTCTCTGTGTTACATGGTACTATATAGTGTTGATCAAACTGTTCTAGAAAAGTTAAATTCTAGGAGAACTTCTCGAATTTTTTGAACTCAAACTGAACCAAACATTTTACTGTTCGTTCGAGTAAAGTTCTAATTCTAGCTCGACCATTTACATTTACAGTTTCGTTGTCAAGGGCTTTCTGCACTTTTTGCGGCCATCCAATCACCTTTCTGCACTTTTGGTGGCCATTCAATCAGTGCAGTGCACAGAGAAATGTCAAAAACATCTTTGCTGAGGTGTAGGGCTCTCATTGGTTGCTAAAATCACATAACCATGTTATATATATTTCACTGTATTGCCTTGTGGATGCCATTTTCAGCTCACTCTCTGTACTGTACAGACTGCTCTTAGTTAGATAGCATTTTCCTTTCCATAGTCATCAATAGTTAGGGAGCTTGGTATTGCTGGCTGCATCTTTCCCACACCCAGAAGCTGTTATTTGGTGACATTTGCAGGCTCACAAAATGCCTAACTCTCATATACATGGATATATATTATACAGAGTGCTTGGATTTGCTAAATCATACTCTGTGCTCAAAAGTTCTGATTTTGCAGTTTTGGGGGTTCAGTAATTGTATAACACACCGTCTCCAAATCTCCTATGTGGAAAAGGGACTTTTGGGCCCCCTTAGAATGCAGGGCCCTGTAGCAGCTGCTACCGCTGCAGCTACGCCCCTGCTTGCAAGCTGTCCTCATCTTTTCAGTTAGCCATTGAAAGGACTGAAGTATTTTAGTCTCTTAATTTTCTGTCACTCTTAGAGCCAAATTTTCTTCACTAAGTTGTTCCATGTATCCAGTTTAATGTTATGGATGGTAATTACAGCTTCTCATCACCTGTATAGGTATAAAAATTAACCAGAACATCTTCACACATAGACTTTAATGGGGTTTGAAGTTTGAGTTCGAGTTCAAATAGAACTTCGAACCGAACTCACAAAAGTTCGAGGTTCTAGTCCAACTAGAACTTTTTACACTAAACACTAGTACTATACACAGTGGGGCAGATTTATCAAGGCAGTTGCGCCAGAATTCTGGCTCAATTTGCGCCAAAAACAAGCTTTTCGCCACATTTGCTATGTGTTTTACACAGTTTCAGGTGCTTCTGCGCCTCATCCGACAAAGGGGGCATGGAATCGTATAAGGGATGTGGTTTTAATGAAAGGGGGCGTGGCTTAAATGCAACAAAAAATGCGCCAGGATATGCGACCAAATTCTGGCATAAAAGTAAGCCAACTTAAAGATGGTGCAAACTGAGACTAGACAGTTCTAACCTGCACCAGATTTATCAACACTATGATAAATTTGGCGCATTCTAAGACTGTCTAGTCTAAGTTTACACTGTCTAAAAGTAAGACACTTTTGATAAATCTGCCCCAGTGTCTAAGGAAGTTTTTGTACTTTACATAAAGTCTACTAAGGAGGAAAGGGGAGCTATAGACTAATAAGTTAATAAGATAAATCACAAAGTTCCATGCATTCACGTATTCCATTGATTTATGAAAGAGTAAATAATTACTGCATACTGTTCATTTACTGATACTCGGTACTTAAAGGCTATGTCCACCTTTTTATCATTTCTTTATTGTCCTAATAAATCTAAAATTAAAAATTAACCAAAACTGAATGCAATGGGTGTACTATTTGGTTTCTACAGCTCCTAAGCAGACTGTGTGCCTCCATAGTAACAGACAGAAAACCAATTCTCTTTAGCGTATTCTTGCAGCCTTGCATTTGTCCCTTCTTGCATTTCTTCCATTTGTCCCTTCATTTGTGCTAATGTACATTTGGTAAGTTAGCCAGAAATAGAGGACAAATAGAGAGGGACATGATTGCAGGATTACACTACACAGAATTTGTTTCTTGCCTATTACCATAAAGTGCATTTTTAGTATAGCATCTGTAAGCATAACAGTGGCAAACGTATGACAAGGTTACTTTTTTTAATATATTTAAACAATATTTTTTTCTGCAAAGGTGGACATAGCTTTTAACACCTAAATGGTAATGTATTGTTATGTAACCAAGTAATGGATATGCTCCATACTGAAACTGTTGAGACATGTTTGTCTTAAAGTGAACAACTTTCAAAAATATTTGCAGTTTAATGCAAATCATACTCACATACTCAAATTTTGTTGATGTAGTTAGTGTACAGTAGCTTTGTGATATTAGCAAGATTCCATAAAAAATTATAGAAAACATAGCACAGCATGCAGCAATATTTTTTCAATGAAACAGACACCGCAAAGGAAACCAGACAAACATCATTGTAGTCAAGAGAGTCCATTGGTGGCCGTTGATGTCCATTGTGAAATGGAATCAATGCCACCTCTTCAAGGGAGGCTCTGAATGGAACCTTAAATGCAAATGTAAACATGACTTTATTTGTGTTCAGTGCCACAGTGCTTCAGGGTATGACACTAAAACATGACATATGGAAAATGTAAAGGGGTTGTCCATCAAAGAAAAAAATGTTTTCAATAGGATGAGGATAGATAAAAAAAATAAAAAATACTTACCTACAGGTTCCCCACTGTTACAGCTCCGGAGCACTTGTGCACCATTTTAAATGTATGTCTTGGAAAGTCTAACTTTTTTAATTTTTTTGTCGACCCTGGACAAAATGAAGAATATTTTTTCTTTCCTGGATATCCCTTTAATGTTGCTTTATTTGTAGGTGTATTGTAACAAAGAAACTATAACACATTATGATTTTCTGATCTATGTAACAAGCACTATGACTACGTTGAATGCTCATAGTGAAAGAATTATGAAAGAATGGTGTGCTTGTCGCAAGTATTAAATGGATTATCTCTCCATGCTGTTTCACAGCCTGCTTCAGATTTATGGTTTCTCACTCTTTTGGTTCTATTGAAGTGATTAGCATATCAGCTCTGTATGCCCTGCTCTTCTGATTGTACTAACATGACTGCAGGAGATGTAATCTATGGTGCAGAAGGTTTTAGAGCTCACAGTAAACGATCAAAGTAATTAATTTCCTTTGTTTGTTATAGATAACACACTTTGTTCTCAAGCTGCCCTCCTATGGTGAC
The DNA here is from genome assembly GCA_025379985.1 of Phyllomedusa bahiana. Taxonomy (NCBI): domain Eukaryota; kingdom Metazoa; phylum Chordata; class Amphibia; order Anura; family Hylidae; genus Phyllomedusa; species Phyllomedusa bahiana. The sequence goes on from JAODAL010011791.1 coordinate 5,492, forward strand.
ATCAATCTCTGCTCACAGATAGGACAAAGATCAGAAAGAGAATGGTAGAGCATGTCAGTAACCAGAGAAACCTGTGCACTCAGAGCAGATGAAATCACTCTTATATCCTGGCCAGGGAAAAAAAACAAAAGAGGAATGTATTTGGAAAAAGTCTTAATTTAACATTCCCTACATGTTGAAAGCTAATATTTGTAGTGAGACAACACCTTTCAATTAAATAGCTTTTGAGGTGTAATAAAATGTCGAGGTATCATGGACACTAATCAGATGAAACAAGGGCATATATAATATATAGCAATAACAGAACTATTCATTTGCCTTGATTTACAATATGGTACTTTCTCCTCTGTTACATTCCTGTGAACACTTGTTGTTTTCTTTACAAAGGAATATGTTGTGGTTGCAGACATTTTGTATCTGCCATGAAAATGACCAGAGGTCTCTATACACATTGCACACACACTAAAATAATAAATAAAAAGATGTTTTTCAGAGACTAGTAGTAATTAGAACACATGGTGCGGGGTTATAACAGTTAGCCAGAAGAATCCTCTCACTTGCAGTTCTGGTGTTATGTTAGTCTGTCTGTGAGCCACAATGAGTCACAAACAACTTCAAAGACATTAAGGCAGATGATGGCAAAGCAGAAAATGATACTACATACAAGGATTATAGCTATAAAAATTTTAAAAAACAGTAAAATAAGTCTGAATCTTTCAACAGATGATATTTTTTCTGATACTTTTTTAATGATCTTAAAGGGTTTTTTTATCATTACAAAGATCTTTTCTCAATTATGGGGACAGAAAAAAAATAAGCACTTTTTTTTTTTTTGGGTTGCATTCCTCCCTTTTCCTTTTTTTTAGCAGATATCAGTTTGCTGTAAATCGCTTCTTTCTGCTGTTGCTGGTCGAACGCCCCCGGTTTCGTTTTCGGGCCCCTAACACGCCCCCGCACTGTGTTGGGCTGGCTACTTTTTCATTCACCGTTGGGATATGCCCCTAAAGGGAAACGTATGGCCCACCCCCCTGCGCTGTGATTGCTGCCTCAACTGTTTTAAACTCCCCCTGACTGTTAAAAGATAGAAAAAACCAAGTCTGCCTAGGGGAAGGATCTGGGAAATTAATGCCGTTTAAAGGCTTTTGCCAAGAGGTTATTCACTTCCTCACGGGTTCAGTCCCTTAAGCTGCTATTTTTTGAAAAGAGGGCGTTCGTTCCTCAGATCGAATCAAGCCCCACCCCTTAACACATCATCTGTTTATAACAAAAGGATTAACACTGTGTCTGTTTACTGCTTTTTAAGGCGGGGTCAAGTGATCAGCGGGGCAAGACAGAGGGGGGGTTTCAAGCCCCATTTTTTTTTTTTTTCTTTTAAAAATTGTACACTTTTCAAAGATATAAAATATATGTGTAAAAACTAAAATTTTTATATAATCACACACACAGAAAGCTCCCCTTAATGTCCCATCCTCCATCACACCAAGCACTTCCAACATTGTGATACAATGCATTACTCTCGGGAGAGACATAAATAGGGGAGCCATTAAATGTTTATAATCATTATAGAGTTGACATATTTTTTTTTTAGGTCTCTCTACATATGGGGGAAAATTTAGGGGGGGGAATAACCCTGTGGGGCTAAACCCAAACCCCTTCGTTATAAAACCAACCCCCAAAAAAAACCCGTTACACCTCACCCAAGTCAGTTTCAGGTTGAGCATTTTCTTCTCTCAAAGCTGATTTGCTTCTCCCCCCCCCCACTTTTTCACCATATCACTGCAGTAAGCAAGATTTTTACTTGAAGCTGACTTTGTCCTTGTGTAGAAAAAGGTCTCTGTCGTTTTCATACTTTTTTGGGTTAATACCACAAACAGAAGTTAAAGCGCTGGCTTTCAGTGTTTAAACTAAGAGATAAATGATATAATAGGTCTTGCTGCAACTTGTGGACTTAAAGGGCTAAGACATAACATCGGGAGGCTACAGAGCTGTTAAATCCAGAAACCCTCGCATCCCCGCTTCAAACAAAATGATATGTCACGTTCTTCAGTGAGGGGGGGACACCCCTCGTGGGGGGGGAATACCCTCTAAAGGGGAAAGACACGCCCCGGTTTCAAACTCAACTGAGAAAATTAGCAGAACACACGAGCACTCAAAACAAAAAAATCCCCTTTAAAAAAGCAAACCTGCATGCCGAACATTTCCAGAAATGGGACGGGGTAAAGAAAGGAAAGGCGAAAGCTAATTAATTTGTCATTTTATAAAAATTTTACGACCTAATAGTAACTTATAAAGAATCACACATCAATAACATTTAAATTTTAATCTCTAAGTGTGTCTCCAAAGAAACATTAGGAGAAGGAGGGAGAGTCTAACATTGCTGCAATCATGTATAGGTGCATCTCTTAAAATCTCTTAAAATCTGCCGATTTTGCGAGACTACAGCACAACCCCACGATTACCAATATGAAAGGGTTTTGCACCAATAGTAAGCAGACTGCAATTATAAAGGGCCCAAACGAATGTTTAAGGCCCACTTGTTCGCAAGATTTGAATTTCTTAAAAACCCAATATGGGGGGGTTTTCTGGGGGGTGTTCCTGTGCTTTTTGCACCACACCGTAATATTAGACCTATATAAATTGGGTTGGCAAAACTAGGGCGCATTACTGCTCGAAAGGCAGACCTATTTCTAGGGTCTGTCTAGCCTGAAATCTAAGTGGAGCTAGTTTTGCTGTAAGGGAAAAAAATTTCCCCAATATTTTCAAAAAAACCCCAGTACAAAAAAAAATAATTTCGATAATTATCAAACATAAAAAATTAAATTATTGAATTTTAAAACATGTTATCATATAAATTACAAAATCTCCATTTAAATGTATTTAAAATTAAAAAAAAAAAAATCTAAAACTAATTTTACATTTAAAAAAAAAACCCAATGATGTTGTTGTTCAGATTTTTTTAATTTTTACTGCATTAAATTTGAAATTTATTTTTGCTGCTCTCATCCTTTATTCTACATACAGCAAGAATCAGCACAGCACAGATCTTGCTGGGGGCCATTTATCCCCCAAACAAGATCAGTACCATAGTTTTTTTATTCACTGACACATTCAATGACTTTTCTTTATTTCCACCTCTCTATACCTTTTAAAACATTTAGAGCATTACTAATTCTAAAGTTCTGTAATGCTACAAACACACAGACGAGGCACGTTGAACTTTAGACACCATTTATAATCGCACAAAAACCACTTTGATACATTCAGGCGCATTATACACTGAAAACAAGATGCGATAATTCACTTTGAAGTACCTTCTTTCATATATGTCTCCATTTGTGGCAAGTATACTTAACCCCTTACCGACACCTGACACCGTATGTCATGGTCGGAAACGGATTCCTGACACATGATGTAACGGCACATCATGAAGGTCGTACGGGCTCAGAAGCAGAGCCAGCACCATCAGCACATAGAACTTCTGGAGTTTACTCGGGTCGCACCAGATTAACCCCTTAGATGCCGTGGTTAATGAGAATGTGCATCTGAAAGGAATGAGAGAGGGAGGGCATGTGTTATTGTAGGGTGCTGATGGCTTCCATAACAACCCAGAAACCTTTGCTGAGTGATGTCCTCTGTAAGGACAAAAGTGGAAAAAAAGTGAAAAAAGCACAAACACAAAAGTTAAACTTGTACATTGCCTTTTTCCCATTAAAATGCCAATCATCCCAAAAAAGATCACAAATGAAAAAATGAAACATATTTGGTCCCACTTAGTGTGTAATGACTTAGCCTTTAAATCTGTCATCTTATTTAACTTGCATGATGAATGCCATAAAATTAGCAGAATTGTGATTTATTTTTTTTTCATCCTGCTGAATAATTGCGATCAGAAAGTCAAATAAACCCCAAAGTGGTACCAATGAAAACGTCAGTTCGTCGCACACAAAAAAAACCCTTACATAGCTCTGTATATGGAAAAATAAAAGAAGTTATATCTACCAGAAGATAGTGATGCATTAACATTGTTCTACACAAAAAAACATTTAAGTGCTACAACTATAAAAAAAAGTATATAAAAATAAATAACACTACAGGATTCATGTATTTTCTTTATTCTGCCTCCCAAAAAACATTTTAAAAGGCAATCAAAAAGACTTGTCCCCCAAAAAATGGTATCAATGAAAATATCAACGCATCCTGCTAAAACACGTCCTTATTCAAGTCTACATACAGGAAAAGAAACATTTATGGTTCTCAGAATATTAAGATATAAAAATTTTATTTGATACAAAATCATTTTTAATGTGTAAAAGTAGTCAAACATAAAAAAAATATACAAAATTTATATAGTTATAATTGTATTGACCTGCATAGTAAAATTAACATAATCTATATCGCATGATTAACATTGTAAAATTGAATCCCAAAAAACAATGGCAGATTTGCTATTTTTTTTTCTGTTTCAAAGCCCAATGCTAAAAGAACTGTAAAATACCTGTGGGCCCAAAATGCACAATAAACCCCTTTATGAATTCCCTGAAGGATGTTGAATCCAAAATGGTGGGACTTTCAGAAGGTGTCACCGCTTCTGGTAATTTAGGGGATTTGCAAATGCAACATATAGCGCACCCAATACAAGTCAAATAGCGCACCCAAACAGCAGTTTACACACACATATAGGGTATTGCCGTACTTGGAAGAAAATGTGCAACAAATTATTACTATTTTTTCCAAGATTCCTTGTAAAAATGAAACATTTTCATCTAAAACTGCTTATAATCGAAAAAAATGTATTTTCCATTTTCACAGCCTAGTGCTAAAAAAAAATATGTAAAACACCTGTGTTGTCAATATAGTCACTTCACCCCTGGATACATTATTTGAGGATGTTGATTCCAAAATGAGGTCTGTCTTTTTAGTGGTGTTTATTAAATATTAGCACCTTATGGTGTCCGCAAACCTGTAGCAGCACCTAAAAAATATCTTTAAAAAAAGAGCCCCCAAAGTCCAGTAGGTGCTCCTCACATTCTAACACAATGAGAACATTCTAATACACTGATAGCATTCTAATACTTTGAAAGCATTCTAATAAATTGATAGCATTCTAAGGGTATGTTCACATGATGTACTGCGGTGCTTCCAGTACATCGTGTGTTTCAGGAGCTCACGCTGATACACATGTACTCCCGCGGCGCAGAGGGGCCGGCAGCCCGCTGGCCCCATTGACATTCATTACTGGTGGTGTGTCTTCGCCGCAAGTAATTGACATGTAACTTATCTCCTCGCACCTACAATACGATCTAAGAGAACTATGGATTACCGTAATTTCGGCTTGCACCTCGCCCGTATTAAAGCGCAAATACGTGCCGAAATGCACGTCGAAATTACCCCGTGTGAACATATCCTAATACATTGATAGCATTATAACAAACTGATAGCACTATAACACATTGAGAATAGTGGAATATATTGAGAACATTTTAACACATTGATAGCATTCTAACATATTCATAAATTGCTTTATGTACGGAGCATGGATCTTGAACACCTGAATTAAGGTTTGGGGCTATTTATTGCATGCAGTTATATAGAAGGCTAGTGATTACATTCCTGGACTATGAATATACAGCATACTGCACACAGAATCTATCTCCTGGGCTTACAGAACCTAATACGGTATTGTATAACTGACTATAAATTGATGGTTTACCAATTTGAATCAGTGATCCAACTTATGTTGTAAGGGAAAGCTATTAACGAAACTTCTGAAGCAGCTCTTAAAATTAAGCATGGGAATTATAGGACACAATAGAAAATTAAGCTAAACTTCAACTTACTATATATATTTTTTTTGGAAATACTGTAAAATGTAGAGAGAGCATACCACAGTGCTTCTAGTAATGAACCAATAACCCTATCTCTATTATTAATTTTCAGTTCCCTCTTTTCTCCTAATTGAACATGATGTGCATATGTCTTTTTTCACATTATTTTGCAATTATGTAAATATGACATATATTAGCCTGCATTATTTTTTTTACTGATGCCACCATTGTGTTAAAAATAGTAGCAAAATAAACACAGACACACAGCCATGTTCACAGCCCAATAGCTGGACAAAAAAACATTTTGCAGTTTTAGGCAATAAAAGCCCCAGTGCTACATGGCAGTGGTTGCACACAAAATACTTATAAACAACAACTCACATGCCTACTATCCATAAAGGTAGTGATTGCTGATATTAAAAGAATACATTGATAATGCTTGCAATCATCCTCCTTATGGATAGTAGGCGTGTGATTGATTGTTCTTCAGTATTTTTGCATTTGCACAATCCCCTGTCTGGTACTGTGGCTTCTCTATATACTGGTGTGAACTGATTTCTATCCAATGTGCAGTTTTTTAATAAGCAATTGCCCCCCTCATGGATAGATGTGTGAGCAAGTGTTTATCAGTGATCTGTACCAGTGTAACCTCTCCCACTGGGACTTTTATTGTCTCCTACTGGGAACAGCTTTTTGTCTAGCCATTGAGCTGTAAGTATGGCCTTGTTTCTGTGTTTTTAAGTATATAATGTAAAATTTTTCTGTGATTTTTTTTTTTTTTTGTAAATTGCTAATAATGCCACAATGTTATGAATAGCTCTTGCCGTTTAGCTGTGTAACAACCTCAAACAACGTTCAGGGCAGATCAGCTGAACAGGTCATGCACCAGGAACTCCTTAGTGGAGTAGCTACAGCTAGCTTCTGTAAAATTCCTTCAAGTTGGCAGTTAGACACAGAGTATATTGTATGCCCTGAGAGATTATTTCTAGGAGCCTGCTAGCATTCTGTTCCAGTGTTCTATTATCTTCTGCATATCTAACTATATTCTCTTTAGACCACTTCTGTTGATTGTATTTTGTACTATTTTTCAGTTTTTTACCTAGTTATTTAGAGATCTTGGTTTCCCTTGTATCTATGCCTAAGTTGTTGTGTCAGTTGTCAATTCCATTCATTACCAGTTCCTGTTTTTTGCCACTTTATTCGTATTAGGGTCACTTGTAGCTTAGGGATATTTATTATGGATATCTCAGGGACAGAATAGGGTCAGGTTGTCTGTTTTCAGCGACAGCAGTAAGGCTGAGTTTAGGAAAAGATTCAGAGAACGTTAATTAGGGTCAGTTATCTTTTCAATAGCTTGCTATTGACTTGCCTTGCTGTCTTTCAACTGAATCATCTAATGGTAAGTCTTTCTGTTTTTTTAGTTGATACATGCTTTGCATAGCTATTGCATGTGACTGCATGTTGATTTTCCTGTATAGTTCTTTTGTAGTCTTAAATCCACCAGCGTCATTACACACAAGTGATGGGGATATTATAGAAAGAATGTGAACCAATTGTTAATGGACAATAAATACCATATTTAATATGTTGTACTTCAAAACCGGTAGTCTAGCTTAAGTCAACTTCTCACTGGACATTCAGATATTTAGAAAGCTTACCACATATTAAAATGGACCCTCCAAAAAAAAAAAAACATTTCAGAATAGTATTGAACACAGTTTTGTTCTGATAAATCCTAGCACACTGCATCTATCAAGTCTCTGAAGAATCTTGCAGATACATTATGAATGTATCTAGGGTTTTGAAAACTATGTAGTTGAAATACATGATTTACTATACAGAGAATTATTATTTATACAATTCAAATAAATTCCTTGCAAGTATGAAGACAGACTTTCCATAAATCTGCCATCAATAAAAAAAAAGTTCCACTAGTACTACTTAACACCTTCTGTGCCGAGTATTGAAATATACTGTGGAGTGAGAAGCACAAAGGGTTTGTCTAAACAAGATAATGGGGATATCAGAGACAGACAAACAGTTCCCTTGTAGAAGCTTCTTAGTTAATGTGTAATCATATACTACATGTCTGGAAAATGTATCTCTTGGCTCAACAACCTTTTGGTCAACAGTTATCTTATATGAATACAAATGTGTCCTTGCTCATGACTTGACATAACATGAGATAAGTGATGCAAGATTACCAGTTTAAAAAAAAAATACTTGATTTAGAAATAATCTATCAGGAAATACTGCATGTGGTGCTGATATGACTTTGCAGACAGAGGGTTGTGCACTACTATCAAGACCAACAATACTGATACACATCAAAACAAGAATGAAGTCTACATTGTAATACAGTCTGTCAAATCAAAGTTGTTTTATGGGGAAAAGAATGACAGTACACTGTGGGAATAATGTCATAATAATGAAACTTACTCAAGGGGAACAGTTCAATAGTATTCTGCTGTGTAGGAAAACCCCTATTACATAACATATGGGAAGAACCACATGTGCTCTGTTAAATAAATAAGTAAATATATAACATGATCCCCATCAGTATCTTAATTTTCATTCATGCCCCATACACCTTATATATCGTTAATACTTTCTTGATATTTTTGGCCTTTAGTATAGACTTGAAAAACTTAAATCTCAATAAATTTTGTTACCTTTCATGAAATTCTACATTACACCTATATGGGTAAACAATCTATCATTAACAGCTATTAGGGTATGTTCACACCGCGATTTGGGATATGTTTTCGGATCTGTGTTGGATCCGAAAATCGCATCCCAAATCGCTGCATCGATCAGATCCTAAACAGATCCAACACGCATCCAAACACGCAGCTGCATGTTGGATACGTGTTGGATGTAGCAGGATCGTACCCTGTAGTTTTAAATAGGACTCCTGCTGGGTCTTTCGGACCAAGAATTGACATGTCAATTCTTGGAACTCGATCACTCGTGTGAACGCCGATGTGTGTTTTATATTAAAAGCAATGAAAATCACATTTTATTTGTTTATTTGAGTTTGGATTCGTTTGTGGTCCGACAGACGGATCCAAACACACATCTAAAAGCGTCTGTACACGGAATAAAACACACCGTGTGAACATACCCTCAAAGTTTCCCTAATTCTGTACATATGTATCAGCCATTAACTTTATAATTAATTGATTATATATTTAATAATTAAATGATTATTTTAAAGCACCATTAATTCTCAGGTGCTGTACATTCAGTGGGGGTTAAATACATAAAATAGGTCCAAACATAATGACATGGCTTAACTATCAATTTATTATTCCACTCTAAAAATGACAATGGGGCACATGTACATGCCTCACATCATTTTTACTATGTTTTAGACAGTTTTTTTGTGGTGCATTTAACAAAGGGGGCTGGCTTTTCAGGAAGGGTGTGGTTTCATACAAAGAGGGAATGGCACATTGTGTGCCGACTAAAAAGTAGTAAACGTGTAAAATTTATCATACAGCATGAACCACTGTGATAAATCTGCCACATTTTAAGACTGTCAGCTCTAAATTTACACTGTATTAGTGTTAGATATTAGTAAATATGCTTTAATATTTATATTCAGCAAAATAACTCATAAATGCCATGCATCATGTTTTGTGGTCTTGTTTTAAGCTATACTGTGACTGTCTTGGAACATTTTCTCAGCAAAGCACATAAGCTGACACCTTTTGTGTTAATTTAATGAGATATACACTCACTTACAAAAAAAATTGTTGTAACTGAATAAAATTTGATATGTGTGAATGTAATGATGGTATATGTAAGTGATTACAATATAAGAATTTACATTAAAGATAAAGATGAGATATGATCAGGCATGGAGGCATACAGGTTCTACATGGTATGCTGCACCACATTTGCCCATAGACGTTGCAGCTGGGACTGTAAATCCTGCATACTTCAAGGTTTTAGAAGCTGGCATCCCAGTTGGTATATGAATTCTCAATTGACGTTAAATTTTGCAAGCAGGCAGGCCAGGGAACTATTATAATCTGGCGGACACATTCTTGGGTACCTTGACTTTGTCTGGGTGGGCTGAAAAATGTCACTTGAAAGTCCTGCTTAATGCACATATACTGTAACCAAGTGTGTTAGTGTCTGTCTTATCACTAAAAAGGATGATCACACAGCAATTGGGGCAGTGTGTTCCTTTCCACTTTAGATTTGGCCAAGGCTATCATATAATAAGAGCAAAATACCTCTGTCACAGTTCACGCCACGGTCCCTGCCTTGAACCGTGGATATGCCCCTGCCTCTGTTGTATCCCCGTTACCATCTGTGGCCTTGGTGGCAGCGGCCACCGGCAGCTTTAACTCTCTCAGTTATTTAAAGGGACAGTACGCTAATTACCGGTCCAATGACCTGTGACCTCCTGTGGTTTAAGGAACCTCCTGCCTCTACTCCAGGGTCAGCTTGTTGATGTTCTTCAGCCATCTTGACCTCTGTCTGCTGTGCTGTTGTTGTACCTGAGTTAACGCCAGTTTTACCTGCAGTTAATCCCTGAGTTACCTGCGTATTCTACTGCTATTTTCATACTCCACTCCCTGGCGTGGTCTGCCATACCATCTTCACTCGCAGTGGCAGAGGATTCCACAAATAGCAAGAGCCACGTGTATGAAAACTGTCTAGGTCTAAAACTCACTTTGCTACCCATAGCAACCAATAAGAGTGCCCCTTTCATTTCATATATCGCTCTGGAAAAATGAGAGGGGTGCTCTGATTGGTTGCTAGGGACAACTAAGTGAATTTTAGATCTAGACAGTTTTCATAAATATGCCTTAAGTGTCATCCGTGTCAGTCCCAACTGACCTGCTCCATTATAGCAACCTCAAAGCTGATGGGAGAATTGCATTCCCAAGATGGAGGCAGTCCCTTCTTCAAATACAGTATACAAAAAAGACAAAAATTAGTCAGCACATCCATTCACAACTGACATACACATTGGTGCACACTGTTGTGGCTGTAATGCAACAAGCACATTCTCCAAAACAGGGAGGGAAATCCAGAGTTAGGAATTCACCTAAAGAGATTACCTCACATGGAAGGTGGGAGTACACATCAAGGGCGACATGTATGAACGGGGCTGCACCAGTTTTCTAGTGTACTTTGAGCCAAAAAGAATGTATGAACAGGTGCACTCCAAACTTTGGCACGATAAGTCCCTTTGTAATGCACCAAAGACACTTTGTAATGTGCCAAAGATTTGGCGTGTTCTGGGGGCGTGTCATACCACATTCATAGAAGTAAACACATTTATGATTCTAGGTGCAGAATAATTAGAACAGCCAGACTGCCTGGGCCAGACCTGTTGTAGTGGAACTACAATACGCATGTATGTATGACCTACAGAAGAACAGGTTCATACATTCTGGTGTATTTTACACTGCCTTAAAGCTATTTAGAACTGGCCTGTCAGTGTCAAAGTTCATACATGTCACCCCATATGTTTTCAAATTGTGCACTAAAAACCTTCATTTTACACATGTAGAAATGATAGCAGTGATACAGTTAAAATTTTCTGTAAATTCAATATTTGTATGGAATTTTGGGAGACATGTATGAAGGAAGGCACTTTGAAGTGAATTGTCGAGTCTCATTTTCAGTGTATAATGTGCCTGAATGTATGAAAGTGTTTTTTGTGGAGTCTAAAGTACGATGCGCCTCGCCTATGTGTTAGGTGCATTACGAAACTTATATGTATAAAGGCTATAGATAGGTTGAAAATAAAAGAAAAGTCATTAAAATAGCATGTTAGTGAATGGTAGTGATCTTGCTTGGCAGACCACAGGTCCCAGCAAGACATGTGGTGTGCTGGCTCTTGCTCTATGCAGAACAAAGGGGGAGAGCAGCAAAAATACATTCCAAAATTAATGTAGTAAAAATTAAAAATTGTAAAATCTGAATAACAACATCAGTGGGTTATTTAATGTAAAATTTGCTTTAGATTGTATTAAATTTAAATGCATTTTATAGGAGATATTTTTATATTTTGGGGATAGTATACATTTTTATTTATATGATACATTTTTTATTAAATTTAAATAATTAAATTTTATATAGTTTGATAATTATCATAAATCACTTTTTATTATTGTACTGGTGTAAATTGAGAAATAAGGGACATTTTTTTTTCCCTAACAGCAAATCTAGCTCCACTTCAACTCCATTGGCTCAGGCAGACCACATTGAAGTAGGTCTGCCTGTTCGAGCAGTAATGTGCCTGGTTTTGCTGAACTACATTCATTTATGTGTCTAATAATACGAGTGTGGTGCGACATGCCCTCAAAACACCGGCCTCATGTTAGGCGCATTAGAAAGTGTCGAGTCTTATGAACAATGCGCCTAACAAATTCATTAGGTACATTAGACACCTCAAACTGCTCACTTAAGTGGATTTTACGCCAGATAAGGGTGAAAAACCCAATCGTACATATCCCTCTTAGGGCGATATGTATGAAGGAAGGCTCGTCGAAGTAAATGGTTTAGTCTCATTTTCAGTGTATAATTCGCCTGATGAATGAAAATGTTTTTTGTGCGTTCATAGATTGTGTGTAAAGTTCGACTCGCCACGCCTATGTGTTAGGCGCATTACGGAACTTAGGCGCATAAGTAATGCGTCTACCATGTATTAAGGTTATAGACAGGCTGGAAATAAGAGAAAAGTCATTAGAATAGCATGTCAGTGAATAGAAACTATAGTACTGATCTTGCTTGGTGAACCACAGGTCCAAGCAATACCTGTGCTGTGCTGGCTCTTGCTGTATGTAGAATAAAGTGTGAGAGCTGCAAAAATAAATTTAATGTAGTAAAAATTTAAAATATAAAAATCTGAGCAACATCATCAGTGGGTTATTTAATGTAAAATTTGTTTAAGATTCTATGAATTTTAAATACATTTTATAGGAGATTTTTTCCATATTTTGGTATAATAATATATTTTTCAAAATTAATTTTAAATGATCACATTTTCATTAAATTTAAATGTACATTTTATACAGTTTGATAATTATCAAAAATTTACTTTTTATTATTGCACAGAAAAGTTTGAGAACTAAGGGACATTTGTGCCCCTTACAGCAAATCTAGCTTCACTTCGACTCCTCAGGCTCAAGCAAACCACATTGAAATAGGTCTGCCTGTCCGAGCAATAATGCGCCTAGTTTTGCCGAACCACATTCATATATGTGTCTAATATTACTAGTAGAGATGGGCAAATTGCTCAAAAATTCGATTCGGTCACTTCGCCGAATTTTCCGACAAAAATAAATTTCGTCCGAATTACTTCGGCACGAATCACGTTAAAAAAAACAGCTTTTTTCCAGGCTGCACAGAGCCTGCAGGGGGCTGTAGGAACGTTGTGCCATGCTTAAATATGCAAAGGGAGCTTGTTTGGTCTTCATACAATGTTTGTGTTTTAGTATGACAAACCCCATGACTGCCGCCGCTCTAAGAAATCGCTTCACTATAAAATTCCTGGGCACTAAGAGGGCAAAACTGACCAAAAAACTCAAGCGGAATGTAGCCTGATAAAGTCATGCCAGGAAACTGAAAAAAACAAGCTGAGAGCTCAGGTGGCAACATTAGTGACAGAGTTGTGGAGGTGACGGCGGCAGCCACAGCAGCTAGAGGTCAGGAACAGGCACAATGACATTCTGGAGGAGGCAAAACACGAGAAGCCACAAGGGGTGGCACAATGACTGAGAGCGGAGGTCACGCGGGCAGCAGTATGGGGTCAGGCAGTGGCACAATGACATTCTGGAGGCGGCAAAACAGTATTAGGCCACAGAGTGGCACAATGATAACGGTTGGAGGTCACGACAGCAGCAGCATGAGATCAGGCAGTGCACAATGACATTTTTGGGTGGCGGCAAAACAGTATTAGGCCACAGAGTGGGACAATCACACAGTGTGGAGGTCAAAGGCGGCAGCAGTAAAGAGGTCAGGCAGTGGCACAATGACATTCTGGAGGCGGCAAAACAGTATTAGGCCACAGAGTGGCACAATGACACAGTGTGGACGGCACGGCAGGAGAAAAAGCAGCAGCATGAGGTCAGAGAGTGGCACAATGACATTCTGGAGGTGGCAAAACAGGAGGAAGCCACAGAGTGGCACAATGACTGAGAGCAGAGGTCACGGCGGCAGCAGCATGAGGGCAGGCAGTGGCACAATGACACAGTGTGGAGGGCACGGCAGGAGTCACAGCAGCACATGAGGTCAGAGAGTGGGCACAATGACATTCTGGAGGATGCAAAACAGGAGGAAGCCACAGAGTGGCACAATGACAGAGAGCGGAGGTCACGGCGGCAGCAGCATGAGGTCAAGCAGTGGCACAATGACACAGTGGTGGAGGACATGGCAGGAGTCACAGCAGCAGCATGAGGTCAGAGAGTGGCACAATGACATTCTGGAGGTGGCAAAACAGGAGGAAGCACAGAGTGGCACAATGACTGAGAGCGGAGGTCACGGTGGCAGCAGCATGAGGTCAGGCAGTGGCACAATGACACAGTGTGGAGGTGGCAGCAACACAGCAGCAGCATGAGGTCAGACAGTGGCACAATGAGACAGTGTGGATGCCACGGCAACAGCAACAGCAGCAGCAGCATGAGGTCATAGAGTGGCACAATGACAGTGTTTGAGGTGGGTGGCAATACCATCCCTGGTAAAGATGGTGGTAGGCAGATGGAGAAACTGGCAGCAGATGTGTGGCATCAGGCGGGTGGCAGCATCAGAATAGTGGCTGAGGCAGGTAGTTTGAACCCAGACTGACGCCTAAGGCATTGGTGTGTGGAAATCCTGGCCGATCCACGCCTGATTCATCTTGACAAAGGTCAGTCATTCCACATTTCCCGTGGACAAGCGGGTTCTCCTTGGGGTAACGATGGCCCCCGCCGCACTGAACACCCGCTCTGATGCCACACTACTGGCCGGGCAGGACAGCTTCTCCACTGCAAACTCGGCAAGTTGCGGCCACACATCCAGTTTGGCTGCCCAGTAGTCCAGCGGATCTTCTAACTGAGGTGGCAGAGTGCTGTCCAAGTAGGCCCCAACCTGTTGGTTCAGGGACTGCTCCAGGTCCTGCTGCTGCTGGCGACTGCCCTCCTCACTAGGCGGGTGAAGGAAGCTGCTCATCAGTGACTCCAGACTTAGGTTACTACTGATGGAGCTGGTACTGCTCCTACCCCCCCACCTTCCCCCAGCAGCCGCGGCAGTAGTACGTGAGCGCTGAGGAACCCCCCGGTCAGACCTGTCAGAGGAGGGACGATGCCGCACATAGGCAGCGGCCAACTGATTACGGAGGATTTTCCTATAGTATTTGAGTTTGTCTTCCCTCTCAATAGCTGGGAAAAAGGCTCCCATTTTGGACCAGTAGCGAGGGTCCAATAGGGTGGAGAGCCAGAAGTCATCCCTCTGCTGGATGCTGACTATTCGGCTGTCACTAGCCAGGCAAATAAGCATGCTGCGGGCCATCTGCACAAGTGACTCCAAGGTGCTTGGGGGTCATCTGCCTCGTCTTCATCATCTCCATCCACCTCCTCCAGCTGCTCCTGCTCCTCCTCTCTTGTCACCTGGGTAGAAAATCCACTCATTTCACCAGACAATGCTTCTGCTCCAATGTCCTCCTCCTCCTCCTCCATTTCAGTCCCCACCGGACTCATGTGCCCACGAGATGTAGTCGCCACGTCTCCAGTCCCCTGACTAGACAGATTTTTCAGCATCTGCTTCAGGACATGAAGCAGTGGAATGACGTTATTCATCCCGTAGTCCTGGCGACTGACAAATAACGTCGCCTCCTCAAATGGCCTCAACAAATGGCAGGTGTCACGCATGAGCTGCCACTGGCTGACATCAAAGTTACACAGGGGAGTACTTCTGTCTGCCTGGATCATCAAAAAATCGTTAATGGCCTTTCTCTGTTCATACAGTCGGTCCAACATGTGCAGGCTGGAATTCCAGCGGGTGGAAACATCGCATATCAGAGTGTGTTGGGGAAGGCCGTTCTGCCGCTGCAACTCGAGGAGGGTGTTCCTGGCTTTGTACGAATGGATAAAGTGCATGCACAGTTTCCTGGCCATTTTCAGAATGTTCTGAAGATCGGTGGAAGAGTTCAGAAAACTTTTCACAACCAGATTGAACACGTGCGCCATGCAGGGCGCATGGGCCATCCCTCCTCGGTGCAGCGCGGACACCATGTTCCTCCCATTGTCCGTCACCATGGTTCCGATTTGCAGTTGGCGCGGAGAAAGCCACACATCGATTTCTTGCTGCATGACGCGGAGCAGTTCCTCCCCTGTGTGACTTCGTTCGCCGAGGCAAGCCAGGTGTAGAACTGCGTGACACCGCTGTGCCCTACACATGTGGTATGATGGAACAGTACTTGTGGAGGCTGAGATGGTGGTGATGGTGGAGGAGGAGGATGCGGACATTGGCGCAGGTGCAGCAGTTTGACAACGTGGAGGAGAAAGCGGCGTCTCCTGTCCCAGTTGTTTGTGTGCCTGGGCAGGAAGCACATTCACCCAGTGGGCCGTAAAGGACATGTACTGGCCCTGACCGTATTTACAGCTCCAGACGTCCGCGCTGCCGTGCACCTTGGAACAAACCGATAAGCTCAAGGACTGACCCACCTTCTGTTCTACATATTTATGAAGTGCTGGTACTGCCTTTTTGGAAAAGAAATTACGGCTTGGAAATTTCCATCTCGCTCGGCACAAGCCATTATTCTCTGAATGGTTCTGAGTCCACCATTTGTAAAGGGTGGGACTGCAATACCAACAACTTGACAGGAGCACGGTCAGCTGCTGCACCTTAGGATGGTTGGACGCATACTGTTGTCTCTTTGCAATCGCCTCGCTGAACGACTACTGGCACCATGCATAGCGAGGAGCAGGAGCATCTGGACTGGCAGATGATGTCAAAGAGAAACAGCTCCCTTCTGCAGAGGTGGTGAAGTCTTGACTGGCTGCAATGGCATGCGAGCCACTGGGCGCTGCTGCTGCTGTTGCTGCGGCGGCAGGATGGACCACCACATCTGAGCCACGTTTCTCCCAGGCCACCGATGGTGGCGCTGCATGTGTTGAACGCAGGGCCGTGGTGCCAACGTTAGCTCCCTGGCCACGCTTCACTTTCTCCCACAGTTTCTACATATACCCATATTCGGCTCCCCCGGGTGCCCTCAGCAAAGAACTGCACACCGCCGAGTATCGGATTTTACCGCCAACGCTCTGCACTGAGTGACTACTGCCGCCGCTGCCCTCGCTGAGCCCCTGTCCGGCTACTTTTTTGGGACCTGCGAAGTGGATTTTTTACCCCGGGGCCCCCTTGGCTCCCGACCGCACACTGCTGCTATCCTGCTGACCACGGCCACACGACCCCACATTGCTGGCTGCGCTGCTGCCTGACGCGCAAGCTGACGCCCCTCTTCTCCTGACGATGAGAAGCCCTTGCCTCACCCGGCTCCCAAGTGCGGTCGGCTACATCATCATCTATTTTGGTTTTAAAATCGTCACTGCTGTCCTCATCACCAGTTTTTGGTATGCCGAGGCTGACCTCTCACAACATGACCTCCCATGCCACTCCCCACACATACTTTGGCCGCCCTACTGCAAGAAGCAGGGGAATTGGCCCCATTTCTTCCCGCTGCCAAGAAAGCTGCTGACTGCCCTCCTCAAAATGTTCATCCCTCGCTATATAGTGGCCGCTGACCCAACCACATAGTAATCTCTGGCTGAGGGAACCGGATGGGACAGAGGAGGCTGAGGACAGGTGAGGGCCGCTGACCCGCTCCCGGGCCAAAGCCAACTAATGGTTGTGTCTGAGGTTCCCACCGACTCTTGGCTGGGGTTGTCAGATGTCATCTGGGAAGAAGAGGATGACCTAGTCAACCAATCAAGAACCCTTGGGTTGCTGAACAACACACGGCCCTAGATACAGCGCAGTTGTGGTCTCACCGAGTGACCCCTGCTGCGACGTCCCCTTGCTGTGCTGCGACCTGGTCCTGTTTTCCCGGAATGTGTGTGCCACTGCCCCTCGCAGGTGCAGAGCCTGCCACCTCTCTGTCTGACATACTGTTTGTTCTAAAATGTACAGACACTGTTTGATGATGATATCTGTAAATGATAAATATACACACTGTTTTTGCCTCCAAATAACCCAGTAACAAGCTTGGGTAACCCTTGGATATAAAATTGCGCTCCACAAATGGCCAGGAAAAATTTACTTGTATGTGCCGTTTTAAAAACACTGTGTGTTTTAAATAAATGTAAAAGTACAAACAGGCTTAATTAACCCTTTGGACATGAATTTGGCTACAGGAAAAATTTTATATTTTTGGCGCTGAAAAAGACGACTTATTTTTGTCAGCACACCAGCAAAACAACGCTTAATTAACCCCTGGATGTAAATTGCGCCAAAGAATTGACCGCACAAAATAGTAGCTTTGTAGCGTGTTACAATTGCGTGTTTTCTACGCCACACAACAAGAGATAAAGTTGTAATTAACCTTTGCTTGTGAATTAGGCTACAGGAAAAATTTATATATTTTGGCGTAGAAAAAGACGGTTTATTTTTGTCAGCACACCAGCAAAACAACGCTTAATTAACCCCCTGGATGTAAAAATTGCGCCAAAGAATTGAGCCCCACAAAATAGTAGCTTTGTAGCGTGTTACAATTGCGTGTTTTCTACGCCACACAACAAGAGATACAGTTGTAATTAACCTTTTCTTGTGAATTAGGCTACAGGAAAAATGTATATATTTTGGCGTTGAAAAAGACGGTTTATTTTTGTCAGTACACCAGCAAAACAACGCTTAATTAACCCCTGGATGTAAATTGCGCATTAGAATTGAGCCGCACAAAATAGTAGCTTTGTAGCGTGTTACAATTGCGTGTTTTCTACGCCACACAACAAGAGATACAGTTGTAATTAACCTTTGCTTGTGAATTAGGCTACAGGAAAAATTTATATATTTTGGCGTTGAAAAAGACGGTTTATTTTTGTCAGTACACCAGCAAAACAATGCTTAATTAACCCCTGGATGTAAATTGCGGCAAAGAATTGAGCCGCACAAAATAGTAGCTTTGTAGCGTGTTACAATTGCGTGTTTTCTACGCCACACAACAAGAGATACAGTTTTAATTAACCTTTGCTTGTGAATTAGGCTACAGGAAAAATGTATATATTTTGGCGTTGAAGTAGACGGTTTCTTGGGGTCAGCACACCAGCAAAACAACGCTTGATTAACCCCTGGATGTAAATTGCGCAATAGAATTGAGCAGCCAAAAATGAAGTGGTATTTGTATTGTAAAAATCGCTGTTTCTTTAAATGAATACAACAGAACTTTGGCTTAGATCCCATTGGTGATTTGAATGTATATGCAGCTGCAGTGATCACACTTTATTTCAGATCCAATACCCCAAAAAATCAGAAAAGTAACATTCAGAGAACAGTCTCTGAGACAAGCTGAGACACCCCACAGAAATCGCTGTATAAAAATATAGTGCGGTGACGTCACAGAATCCCGCCGTTCTCTGATTGGCTTCATCTCTGCACATGTCATGCAGGCTATGCCCTTCTTCCTCCCAGAGTGCTTTGCCCCATGTAGCGCCATGTGCTCGCAGCCATTTTATCAATCAAAAGCACACTTCGTTCACCCGAAGTACCCCAAAGTTCGACTTCGTTCCGAACCGAAGTTTTCCTGAAATTCTAAACGAATTCCACTTCGTTAGAATCAATTCGCCCATCTCTAATTACGAGTATGGTGTGTCACACCCTCATAACGCCACCAGAACACCCTCAGAACATCCATTCATGTTAGGTGCATTTGAAAGTGTTGAGTCTTACGAACAATGCGCCTAACACATTCATTAGGTGCATTAGACATCATAGCAGACTCAGTTAGGTGCATTGTACGCCAGAAAAAGGGTGAAAAACCATTTCATACATGTCTCCCTTAGTGTTTGCTAGATGGTGAATTTGCTTTATGCATTGCAACCACAAGAGTTTTAACCAATGTCTGTGTTAATATTGCATGCATGTGCTGGCTTATTATTGTCTTTTCTTGTATGTGGCTTATTTTCATGTTTTTGCTTCCCATATTGCCAGTTCTATTTTTAAAACAAAGGGAGCAAAGTTAAAAGACTGGAAGTTTCTGTGCATCATTTTAGAGGAAGACATAATCATAAATTTGTTGTAATACTAATACTCTAGAAAACTAGGCTTCATGGATTTTTATTAATGTGTTGCTTATTAAGTAAGTCAATCACAGAAAGTCTCTGTGCTGGTACCTTCAAAGATCAGTAATACTTTGGAGAAAACTAGTAGCAGGTGGTCACATCTCCTTCAGTACATTCCCAGGGGAAATAAAGCATTAAATGACACTAACTGACATTAATGGACAGACTGTGAAATGCATGGACATTTGGGCCCTCCAGAAAAAAAAAGCCTTTTCTATTCATTTTTTGGGGTTTGGCTTACTTAAAGAGGTGCCAAATAAGGGAAACCCCTCTACTTCCTGATAATTTCCTAACTAGTATTTGGAAAATACATTTTCTAAATAAAACAATCCCTTTTAGCCACTGAATGACACACCCATCCCTGCCTTCTAAGAGCTACAAATTTTATATTTTTCCATCAACAGAACAATATACACACCTGCTTTCTGTTGAAAGATTTGCATTTATGAGCAGTTCTATTTAATGCACCAAATAATGTATTCGAAAAAATGCAAAGAAAAAATCTTTTTGAAGCACGACTAAAAAAATTCACAATTTTTTGGAGCTGAAAGTTGGTTCCATGAGGTGTCAGGGGTGAGGGTGGAAGATTCTCCATGGAACCTTTAAATAATCTTTCAGGAAGTCTCATTATGCAGAGATTTCATATCACATGCCACATTGCTGTCATTAACCATGATACTTTACTTAGGTCAGAGATATCACATTAATATTAATCAGACTATAAAAAGGCAAAACATTAAATTGGGCAATTGCTGTTGATATAATTTTTCTTGTTTCTGGTTACTTGTTATCTCACAAGAACATTGCCCACACTGGATACAACTGAATCTACCTTCTTCTAGATCAGGCATCCTAAAACCGCGGCCCTCCAGCTGTTGGGAAACTACAACTCCCATCATTCCCACTGTTATAGATTATATAAATGCATGATGGGAGTTGTAGTTTCTCAACAGCTGGAGGGCCGCAGTTTGAGGATGCCTGTTCTAGATACTAGTTTGTAGCATCTGAATGTAAACAAGAATATTCTCATTCCTCGATGGCAAACATCATGCAACTGGTGATAAATTGAAACACAAAGAATAGTAGGAAATAGTAAAAAACTACTTTTTGTTTTACAAAGAGTTCTATATTTTTTTTTAAATATAACTTACCATTAGTGATAAAAAGTATAAAATGTATGCCAAACATTTTTCCAAGTATATTGCCTACAATGATCTAATTTTAAGTCTACACTGAACTGGTAAAGTCTTCTAATAGAAAATATTCTACGGTATTTATGTCTAAGTCCCCACATAAATGTAATTTAGTAGATCCTAACATTTAAGGTCTGCTCGTTATTCACTTGGCCTCGCCTGATATCGTTCATAAGTGGTTTTGACATTAGGTAAGGTGAGAAATAGCTCTGCTTGCTTAGTACTATAATTTGTAGGCTTTGTAACCCAATTGAAAAATGACATTATTACTGATGCAAATTAAAATCTATAATGTTGAATGAATTAAACCTCCATAAAACATATAGCAAAGACTTTCTCTAATTGATTTAAATACACTACATAACGTTGCAAGTAAGGAAGGCAAATGTCTGCATTGCATGTAATAGAAACTGGAGTGCAGGTACTTCCCAATCAGACAGGTATTTAAACCTCAAACAAAAGACACATTTCTCCAGAGCAAGCTAGAGCAAGGACATCGACATGAAAGACAGCTCAGTAACAGATCTTGCAGTTGCCATGATAACAGGCTTCCACTTTAAACTACACATTTTACAATAAGTCAATGCACTCTGACTCATCAAGATTAGACGTCAACAATGTTTGCAACACTTCCGTGACATATTTTATAGCCCTACAACATTGCGGGAAAAAATTAAACACATATTACAGGTAAAACTGTGGTTTTACATAACACAAAACTATAGATCACAGTTTCCTAAACACTAAACCTGCCCTTACATGACCTAATTTCAGTACATATTGGTTTGGTGGGTGATCCCAGGTTCACAGCCAATCATCCGATTAAAGGGGCCATGGTGCTGGTACGAGTTCTTCAGTACTTAAAAATGTTCATACTTGTAATGACCATTTCTTCAGTACTGTGGTACAAGATACTGTAGAATTGTTCTTTTCACTTGAAAAGGACATCAAGACAGTTCTTTGTATCACTGCTAATAAAATTGTAATGTGTAAAGTACGAGCACGTGTAAACATTGAATAGGTGGCAGCACACACATAGGCATCATGGCCCTTCCGGTAGCTGCTCAGCAGGTCTGTTGGGATTTGGAACCCACAGAATTTATACTCATGGTCTATTCTGATGTTCGGCTATACATTATGCTGTGTAACCCTATAAGTTACTTTTTTAGGATTAAAAAAAAAGCATAGCATAGTTAACAGTTTACATAGTCGTTTGTGCTAGAAGGAAGTCAATGAATCCTCTGACAGAAACCAGTTTTAAAAATGACACATATAGTAATAGTGCTCCTGTTACCATTTTTGTATAGGTTCCCAGGAATTTTAAGCTATGCATCTTAGTAAAACTAATGAAAACATCTAAGATACAGGAAAGACATGGCCTATTGTGGTTTCTTGAGGACAGATTTATAAAATAATGCACTACTTGTTTGAGAGAAGTAGGTAGTAGGTATCTAATAACAGCTGAAACCTCAGACCTCATTTTGAGAAACTGGTAAGTTAATATTGAGTGGCGTATTATAAAAACACATTTTTTTTAGAAGTTTAACAAAATAAGGGAAAGTTCACTCTCAGTTTACAGTGTACCTTCAGCATATTGTCCTGAGGCCACATCTGGTGCATACAAATATGTGTCCCAGTGATCTGGCACATGACAAAGAGGGTCCTTTTGGTATATAACTTTATTTTAACTGTAATGAAATGCAAAGTTGATCATGCTATATAAAAGCATAATGTGTGGTATACATATATTTTTTTTTCATAATAGGAGTATACACAGGTGGTAATGTACATTCTGCAACCAATTATATGCCATGACATACCGTATAACTCTGAGGTTAACTGAAAATACAGCATAAAAAGAGCCTTAAGTATGCAGCATAGAAGCATTTTCTGTTAATTGTTGCTGCACCGATATATTGAATAGTAAATGTCACTATCAAGATTAAAGGAGTTCTCTGGGACCACTTATTTGTTAAAAAGCTCACAAGTTAATTATATTGAACTTTGTAATTGATACTCATTAAAACTTATTTACCTATTCTGCTTTGCAAAACCAGGCAGAGAGCCCTTTACTACTGTCATTCCTACTTCCTGCAAACCACATGACATCCATTGCTTACATAACCTCAATGGATGTTTTGTCATAACTCAGTGAGTGTGCTTTGAAGCCAGACTCAGCTCAGAAACACTTCCCTGTGGTGGGCGTGACCTTAGCAGAGGAAGATCTAGCTGCCTCTAGTGACTCATCAGTCACTATGTAAATAGAGATGCTGACAGATGTACAGAGCTGGAGTGGGAGGGTATTATACATGTGGACACACAGTGATAACTATGTTTACATAGTGACTCATCACTGCTAGCATTTAGGTTCCATCATTATTGTGTACTGTATTCACCTCTTTTGATAGGAGGAGATGTCTTTTCGATACATTTGATAAAATAAATAGACCTTTTCACCTGGTCCAAAGACTTGAATTGTTTGATTGGTTGAATGTGCATTAAGACCTCTGAGATTATCCAACAGCAGTCAGAAAAAGTCTGCCTCCTTCTCTTTATATAGTAGTGGTGCCAGGGTAAAGCATCATGAGGCACTGCCCTAACATCACTGGGTGCAGGGATCATGCTACCTCCTCTACAGCAGGCACACAGCTTTTCCATGAGCAAAAACAGATTGCTGTGGGGGATATGACATTGCCCACCTTACTTAGGTGTGAGATAGGCTATCTAGTGTACAGAAAAGCTGGATGATGCCACATTCCCCACAGCAATCAGAGTTACAATGATGGGATAGCTGTGTACCTGCTGTGGTGGATGTATAGCACATACATAGAAATACATAAACCAAATTAAATATTTGTACATGTATTACATATATTATAGGATAAGGAACAAATTTTTTAACCATGTTACAAACTGATTGGTGAACACTACTACACACAGCCTGCAGCAGGCAACTAGAAGGTGAACTGGACCAGAGATGCAGGGGCATGAGGTATATATGTCTGACAATGATGATGTAAGTGTGTACAGGTGTACAGATTATAACTGCAATGCATTGCGGGACTTGTATGAAAGAGATACAATAGAACTACTGACCCACCCACAAGCAGGAAGTTTCACTGCAAAAAGTGGATTTCATGGTAGTTGAATAAAGAGGCAAAAGAAAAAAAAACATGTGAAGGTGGTGGAATATCTTTACTTTTCAATATAAATTATGTTTATAGTGTTATGTAAAATCAATAAACTCCCGGAAAACCCCTTTAATTCTAAACACATCATATCTCTTTTTGAGAGAATTCCACTGGTGACTTTGATGCCTCTCCTTTGACGCACACTTCCACATTCAAAATCTTCATTGTGCTTTATACTGTGCCCCTTGAATATATTAACCCCTTAACGACCTTGGGCGTATGAGTACGTCCCAGGGCCGCTAAGGGGATTTGCAGGGGGATCGCGCCGCGACCCCCCCGCACAGCCGCCGGGTGTTAGCGGCAAATCGCCGCTAACACCCGGCAGTAACAGCGCTGGTGGGTGGCTCTGCCCGCTGGCGCTGTTTTACCCATCAGACACCGTGCCAAAGATGGCCGCGGCATCTGAATGAACGCCGATCGGTGCCGCGCACCGATCGGTACGGTCATCGGCACTGGTGCAGCTATGCTGCGCCGATCCGACGACTGGGCATGGTGGTGGGGAGCCTTGTGAAGGCTCCCGTCACTTACCCTGGCCGGTTTGCCCCACTTCCGTCCGCATACAGGAAGTGGGGAAACTGCCATCTTTGTACACCCTAATGCATTGCCTATGCAATGCATTAGGTTGTATTAACAATCGCGCCACCTAGTGGTCAAGTACCACAGGTGGCCTCAATGTTACAGTAAAAAAAATAAATAAATAAAGTTTTAAAGTACAAAAAAAAAGTATTAAAAGTTCAAATCACCCCCCTTTTCCCATTTTACAAATAAAATCATTAAAATAATAAAAAGTTACACATATTTCGTATTGCCGCATCCGAAAAAGTCCGATCTATAAAAATATAACATCATTTATCCCGTACACTAAACACCGTAGAAAAAAAATTCCAAACGCCAACATTGCGTTTTTTTGGTCATTTTACGTCACTGAAAAAATGGAATAAAAATGATCAAAAAAGTCGAATGCATTCCAAACTGCTAGCGATATAAAGTACACTTCAGCCCGCAAAAAATGCCCCCTCACTGACGTCCGTAGGTGTTAGTACAAAAAAGTTATTGGTCGCACAATATGGCGCCGTGGCGCAAATTTCAAAAATAGAAAATGTTTGGAATTTTTTTACGGTACCAAAACATAACGGAAACCCTACATGTTTGGTATTGTCGGAGGCATAACAACCTGTAGAATACAGATAACACATTATATTTACCGAAGATTGAACACCGTAAAAGCAAAACCCTCGCAAACATGGCGAAAATATATTTTTTTTCACATTTTGACCCACTTGGAATTTTTTTGCGGTTTCCCAGTATATTCTATAGTATAGTGAATAACACCATTAGAAAGTACATCTTGTCCCACAAAATAAAAGCCCTCATGTATCTATGTAGGTGGAAAAATTAAAAAGTTATGGCTTTCAGAAGGTGAGGAGGGAAAAACGAACGTGTCACCCAAAAAAAAAAACGCCTGGTCCTTAAGGAGTTAATGTCCACACTTTACACACTGTAGTGCTTTTATACACATTTTGTCCCCTGAATACAGCATTTACACACAATGCATCCACTGAAAATCACTGTAACACACACTATGCCCATAAAAATAACTGTATCAACACAGAGCCCATAAATCAGTGCCTCATATAGAGCCCTCATAATATAATAGGGCTACAAATAAAGCTCCCATGTAAATCAGTCCCATACGTAATGCCAAATATATTGTGCCTAAAAAAATGTTACACATAGTACCTTTACAAATCAGTTCTACACTAATTGCCCCCATAACATAACAGTGTGCTCTATAAATGAATGCCACATAAACAAACAGTTCCACCATGGTGCTCCCAGAAAGCAATAGTGCCACACATAATGCTCTCATTACCCAACAGCACCACATATTGTTTCTTCTCAAAATTAGCTCCCCCATAAAAAGCATGTTTACTTACAGTGCAGCCCCAAGTGAAAAATAAGTACGGTACATAAATTAGAGTTTTGCATTTCTGATAATATTACCCGGGGGGCTCCTAAGCTAAGAAGGATTAAAAGCTAATTTACTAAGTTATACTAAGGGCGACATCTATGAATTTCCATGCTGCATTTTTGCCATATATTCAGCCAAAAAAACTGCTGGCAAACTGTTCTATTGATGGCACAATACATTTTAATACACCCAGAATGCAAAAAAGTTTGATGCAAAACTGTCATACAAAAGTTTGCCGCATTACACTTTATGTACCATACAAAGTTTGGTGCAATACACTCTATGCGCAAAAATGTTTGTCACATAACACTTTCATTCATAATTTTGTATTATACACTCCTCTATATCTATACAGAACTGGTGTGCCAGCGGCAAGTTAAAAAAACGGTGCATGAGAAATCCAAGAAGTTGTTCTTATAAATCTCTCCCATAAAGATATGCATTAGTCATAGACAAAAATCTTTAAAACGCGGTTTTTGTGGATATATGTATAATATAATATAAAATAATATATATATATACACACACACACCACACACATAAATGTATATATATATACATATAATATATATAATATAATATATATATATTTTATATATATATAAAATATATAATATTTTATAAAATATAAAAAATAATATATTTTTTTTTTCTTTTAATTAGGCACAGCTGGATGAAGATGCACATATGAAAGCATATGCACCAAGTGATTCTGAGCTCTGGGCTGTGTAGGTTGATTGTGATTTTAATGAAGTATAGAAAGTAGAAAAAAGCATGCACATTTAGGGTGACATATATGAAGGAAGGCGCGTCGAAGTGAATAGTTTAGTCTCATTTTCAGTGTATAATGTGCCTGATATATGAAAGTATTTTTTGTGCATTCATAAATTGTGTGTAAAGTTCGACGCACCTCGCCTATGTGTTAGGCGCATTATGAAATTCAGGCGCATAATTAATGCGACTAACATGTATTAAGGTTATAGACAGGCTAGAAATAAGAGAAAAGTCATTAGAATAGCATGTCAGTGAACAGAAACTATGGTACTGCTCCTGCTTGGATACCTGTGCTATGCTGGCTCTTGCTGTATGCAGAGTAAAGGGTGAGAGCAGCAAAAATACATTTAACCCCTTAGGGACCTTTGGCCTTCCTGACACAGCCCTATTTTTGAAATTTTGCATGTGACACTTTTACTTGTCCATGTGATTCAGAGATTGTTTTCTCATGACACATTATACTTTAAGTTAGTAAGAAAGTTTGGTCCATACAATCCTTGTATGTTTGTGAAAAATTTCAAAATTTTGGGAAAATTTGGAAAAAATTTATTTTTAAAGCCCAAAATTTCTGCGTGCAAGAAGATAATTATTTACCACAAAATAGTTTTAAACTAGCATCTCCCATATGTCCACAAAAGGTTGGCAAATTTTTTTAATGCTTTTTTTTTTAAAACATTAGGGGCTTAAAACTTAAAAATAATTTCTCA
The DNA here is from genome assembly GCA_025379985.1 of Phyllomedusa bahiana. Taxonomy (NCBI): domain Eukaryota; kingdom Metazoa; phylum Chordata; class Amphibia; order Anura; family Hylidae; genus Phyllomedusa; species Phyllomedusa bahiana. Next base: position 33,430 of record JAODAL010011791.1, read on the forward strand.
CATTTTCAAAAATTTGCAATAAAGAAATTTAGGCAGTCCGTTCTACTTGCTTTGAGGGGCCTGCATGTTAGATACCCCCATAAATCACTCCATCTAAGAAACAGTGTTTTGAAAGTTTGTTAACCCTTTAGGTATTTCACAGAAATTCAAGCAAAGTGGAGTTGAAATTTCAAAATTTCACTTTTTTTGGCAGATTTTAAATATTTATCTATTATTCACATATCCCATATGTGGCCCTAGTGAATTATTTTTTTTCAACTACAAACCTCAGAATAGGAGGAGCACCTACTGGACTCAGGGGGCTATTTTCAAAAACGTTTTATTTTTGGCCCCCATTTTAAATTTGAGCACACCAAAGGGGGCCCAAAATAATAAACACTCCAAAAAGACCCCATTTGGAAACATCACCCCCTAAGGAATAATCCAGGGGGCAGTGAGTATATCAACCCACAGATATTCACAATTTTTTTTTTTGCATTATGCGTGAAAATGAAAAAAAAATTTTTTTTTCCGCAGCTGCAATTTTAGCTTAAAATGTTTTTATTTACAAGAATCCTGGAAAAGAAGCACCCCAAAATTGTTTTACACAATTTTTTACAAGTTCGAAACCTACTGTGGGTGTAAACTGCTGTTTGGGCCATGGGAGGGCGTATAAGGGAGGAAACTATTTGGCTTTTTGGGAAAACAGATTTTGGTGGGGCCGTCGCATTTGCAAACCCCCCAAAATACCAGAACAGGTGAAAAACCTTCCAAAACGCCAATTTTTTGGGTTCAACACCCTCAATCCGTCTAGGGTGTATTGTGCATTTTTGGGGGACAGGGGGTTCCATATTTTTTTTTTGCAATTGGGCCCGAAAATGGGGAGAAAATACCATTCTGATATTGTTTTTTGGGGTTTTAATTTTTAAACATTCCCCCCGTAGGGATAAATGACAGGGTAAATTCTATGCGGTTGGTACAAGCAAAGATATAAATTTTATAGTTTTTTTTTTGTTTTTACTTTTACACAAAAGAAATTTTTTGGTTTTTATGTTGTCCCTAACTTTTTTTTTTTGCTGTGGCAGAGCTGGTAGGGGCTTGTTTTTTGTGGGGGGAATTGATGCTTTTATTGGTACCCCTTTTGGGGGGCAAAGAGCTTTGTTTACTTTTATTGGGGTTTTTTGAGGCATTTTGAACAAAATACAGCAATCCTGGTAGTGTTTTTTATTTTTATTTTTAAAGCAGCCACTGTATGGTACATATGACATACTAGCTTTACTCAGCAGATCGATACGATTACAGAGATATCTAATTTGTATTTCTTTTTATGTTTTACTGCTTTTATACAATTAAAAAACACTTTTATTCAAACAGGAAAACACATTTTTGCATCGCCATAGTCTGAGAGCCATAACTTTTTTATTTTTCTGTGTATGGAGCTTGTTTTTTGTGGGATGAGTTGACGTTTTTATTGGTATCATTTTTTGGGGGACAAGACTTTTTGATCAGTTTTAAATCCGTTTTTTAGAAAGTAGGGGGAAGAAAATACTGCAATCCGAGTAGTGTTTTTTAATTTTATTTTTAACAGCACTCGCCATGCAGTATCCGTGATCAGTTAGCTTTACTCTGTGGGTCAATACGATTATGGCGATACCCAATTCATATAGTTTTTTTTATGTTGAAGCACTTTAAAAAAAAGGTGTTTTTAGTGTGTAAAAGAATATTTATGCATCACTATCTTCTGAGAGCCATAACTCTCTTATTTTTCCGTATACAGAGAAGTTTAAGGAATTTTTTTTTTGCTGGATGAACTGATATTTTGATTGGTACAATGTTGGCGTTTATAGAAGTTCACTGTACGGGTTAATTAACATGACAGATTTATAGAACAGGTCATTATGCACGCGGCAATACCACATATGGATAATTTATTTATTTTTTATCTTTTCTGCCGCGATTGGCGTTTGTAAAGGGGAAAAAGGCGGTGTATGTGTTTTTTATTTTTCATATTTGTGTTTTACTTGTTTTTAATTTTTTTTACTTTTTCACATTTTTTTTTTTACTTTTCCACATAGGAGATTTGAATGTGTGATCTTCTTGCTGTGTATTGGTATCTATGGCAACTGCCAGTCATGATGCCCGCACATGCCCACAGGGCACGACCGGGCATGGTGACGTCACAGACACCCCGGAAGGCATTTTATACCTTCCGGGTTGTCTATCAGCACACAGCAGCCACACAATTGTGCATGATTGTGCAGCTGCTGTTACCGACAGAGACACAGGAGGAGATCGCTCCTCCTGCGTCTCCTTTAGTTATTGCAACCTATCGGTCAAGATAATTTAGGGGTTAATGGGCCCCTCCGGAGTGATCTCCGGTTGGGGCCCATGCTGCGGGATGTCAGCTGTAATATACCGCTGACATACCGCAGCGATCGCGCAAACTCTACTTAAGAGTTCGCTCGATTCTCAGGACGTATGCAGACGTCCAGGTGCGTTAACCCCCAAACGACCTGGACTTATGCATACACCCTAGGTCGTTAGTTGGGTAAAATTTTATGTAGTAATTATTTAAAATATATAAATCTGAACAACATAATCAATGGGTTTTTTAATGTAAAATTAGTTTTAGAATCTATTAATATTCAATTCATTTTATATGAGATATTTTTATATTTTTGGGATTTTAGATATTTTATATTCATTTATATGTTCATATTTTTCATTAAATTTAAATAATTAAATTTTATACAGTTTAATAATTGTAATAAATTACTTTTTATTAATGTACTGGTTTAAGTTGAGAAATATTGGACATTTTTGCCCCTTACAGCAAATATATCTCCACTTCGACTCCTCAAGCTCAGGCAGACTACACTGAGATAGGTCTTCCTGTTAGAGCAGTAATGCGACTAGTTTTGCCGAACCGCATTCATAGATGTGTCTAATATTACGAGTGTGGTGCGACATACCTCCATAACGCCCTCAGAATACCCCTTCATGTTAGGCGCATTAGAAAGTGTTGAGTCTTACGAACAATGCAGCTAACACACTCAATAGGTGCATTAGACATCGTATAGGGGCATTGTATGCCAGAAAAAGGGTGAAAAACCCTTTCATACATGTCACCTTAGGCCATATTCACACGGCTTAAAATGGGCCATATTTCAGTCCGTAATTACGTGCCGAAGTGCGCAAATTACGGGCTTAAAACGGCCCATTCATTACAGTAATCCACAGTTCTCATAGAGAACTATGGATTACGTCTCCTCTCCCTGCTCGGCGAATACGCCGAGGGGGGAGATAATTGACATGTCATTTTCTAGCGGCGTATATGCGCCGCTAGCAATGATTGTCTATGGGCCGGCGAGGTGCCGCCCCCCCGCTCTCGCTCCGCCCCCAGCCACACGGCGTAACTGCGGGGCGTAATTACGTCCCGCAGTTAACCTGTGTAGACATAGCCTTACAGTTTAAAGCTGTGCTACACCTGTTCATCCTACCTGCAGATTGGGCTGCACTTTCAAAAAGTTCCCTTTTAGGTTTCTACAAAATAGAAACCTATTTTTTTTTTATACAAACTAGGGGTGTTCCTACAAAGAAAAGTCTACAGCACAGGTTGGCTCTCAGCAAGCTGCCCTCCTGATTCTCACACTCCTGTGACTCGGTTGACCTGTGGTATACTTTAACTGTTTACACTGTCAGTGATATCCAGGCAAGGGAGTATTAACAGTTATTTTTCTTGCAAGGTAAGTCACAAAGCTTTCAGCATGGAAAGATTTTTATATAAACATCATTAGCAAACTAACACAACATGCTATCATGTCTACAAATGATGCACTACAAGAAACTGTATACAAATATCACTGTAGTCCATCTGACAGATGACTGCTTGAGGATGTTGACAGATTTGAAATAGTCAGTTAATTTCTAGCCATCCAGCATTTAATTGAAAAATGTCCAATATAATTAAAAATGATTCTTCAGGGCAAATTCCAAAATTTGGTTATAAATTCTAAGCCAGTATAACTTTGACCTCAATCTATCAGTACTCAAATACTGTATGTTGATTTTTTAGTCATTTAAAGAGTGAATTCATATGGCTTATTGTAGGCACATAGTGGCACATACTGTGCACGCCGCTATATGCCTGATGCTTAAGAAGTACACACCGGCCAGCACGTACTTCTAAAGAGCTCTGTGCCAGCTCCTATTCACTTTCATTTTTCTCCGATGCGTAAGCACCGGCAAGAAGTGACATGTGAGGAATACACTTTAAAATCAGAGCACTCAGTCTGTGCTGTGGCTTTCGGGAGCCCACTCCTGAAATAGGTGCAGGTGCCAAAGGTGGGACCCGTACTGTACTTATCAGAAAATGATGGCATATCCTAGCCATATGCTATATAATGGTAGAACCCCTTTAATATAGCCAAAGTATATTTTTTTGTTATTTGTATTGGATGGACCTATCAGTAGGTGCTTTGAATTAAAAGCTTTTGATGGCAATAATGGTGCTGAATGCAGTGATGTAAAATAAAAAAAAAAAACTCCAAACACAAACTGAAGTGGCTATACAGTGGGTCATAAATCAGGAACATTCCAGCTCTCGGGCAAAATTTCTGGCTCAGGTATTCCACTTTGAAAGTGGTATACCTGTTCCAGCTGTAATGCGCCTAGAAATAGCGTAGCAAAGCCTCAAATATGTAGCTTCACTACAGTTCTAGTGCGACCCACCTCCCAGCAAGGCGCTATGTAATGCGTCCGGGAGTGGCATGTGGGAAATTTAAAAATGTATGAATGGGTCTGTGTCTGATATTGGACTGAAAAGATGCCAGATATCTGGTGCAGCCCCATTCATACATATCGCCCTTTGTTCATAATGGCTAATGAATGTGAAATCCATGTGGATTATCACTGAACAGTGCAATTTATAAAAGATAATGTACACTTCTCCCTAAACATTAGGGATATTAGGTTTTTGATTGAAATTTCAGGATGAACATAAAATTTCTTGAAAATATTTTTAAATGAATTAAATGAGACCATCTCTTAGCTTAAAGGGGTTTTATTGTTACAAAGATCATGTCTCAGATTATGGGGACAGTAAAAATAAGCACTTTTGTAATTGGGTTGCATTACCTCTGTCACTTGGTTTAGCAGATATGAGCTTTTCTGTAAATCTGTGTTCTATTTATGCTGTTGCTGGTCGGACACGCCCCCTTGACATTTCCCACCCCCTAGACACGCCTTCTGCACTGTGATTGACTGGCTGACATTTTATTCAGCCTGTTGGGATACGCCGCTAGACAGGAAACGCCCCGGCCACGCCCCCTGCACTGTGATTGGCTGCCTGCACACTGTGTTTACTCCCCTCTGAGCTGTTAAAATCGATAGTGAAACCAAGGTCTGCTGGCTGTATACACATCTCCCAGCTCTAGGGTCAATGATCTGGGCAATTACTGCCTGTTTAAAGGGCTTTTGCCAAGAGGTTGATTCTCCTCCTCACAGGTCCGGTCCTTAAGCTGCTACTTTGAAAAGAGGGCGTTCTGTTCCTCAGATCTAATGCAAGCTCCGCCTCCTTATGACGTCATCATCTATAGTGTATAACATAAGGATTAAACACAGTATTTGTACAAGCTGTATGTGTAGTATAATGCTTAGCTGTTCTCCTCTGCAAGAGAGAGGTTTGGAGTTCAAGCCCCATCAGTAGCTGATCTGCTCTGCAAGAGAGAGGTTAGGAGTTCAAGCCCCATCAGTATTTTTTTTTTTTCTTTTATAAATTGTACACATATGTAAAGATATGAAAATATATGTGTATACATCTATAATTTTATTTCTACACACACACAAAGCTCCCCTATATAGTGTCCCATCATCACAGTAGTCACACCAAGCACTTCCAACATATGTGATACAATGCATATACTCTGGGGGAGACATGATATAGGGGAGCTATGTATGTGTGTATATATATATATATCATTATCGAGATTGACATATATATATATTTGAGGTCTCTCTACATATATGTAGAATTTAGGGGGGGGGGGAATACTCGGTGAGGGACTAGAACTCCAAACCCCTTAATTGTAAGGGCAAAGCTCTACTGCCCAAGTTAGTTATAGTTTGAGCAGGATCTTATCTCAAAGCTGATTGCTTCTGCCCCCATTGTTTTCACTCACATGTCACTGACAGCAAGCAGAGATCTTTACTTGAAGCTGACATTTATCCTTGTAGTTGAGTAAAGATCTCTGCCTGTTGTCAGTACAATTTGGGTGAATACCACTAGAACAGAAGTAAAAGCTGCTGGTTTTTGCTGGAGCTTGTGGAGCCTGAAGGCTGCAGACATAAGCATGCAGGAGGCTACAGACCTGTTACTTCAAGACAACCTTCTGCATCCCCTGCTTCATACAAAATGATGATGTCAAAGTTCTTCAGTGAGGGGAGGCACGACTACTGGGAGGAGAGACACGCCCCTGGATTTCAAACTCAATCTGAGAGAATTAGCTGAACAGCATGAACAGTTCAAACAATAAAACTCATTTAAGAATGCACATGTGCAACTGTTTATTGTTTCAGTACATTTCACACAATTTGCTGATCTCTAACAAGGAGCTTAATAGCAAAATTCCCAACAGGTGTTTGATCCCTGAATTGTCCAATAAATTTAGGGAATTAATTTGACTTGGGATTTAAACAGTCCTCCTCATCATGCTGTTCACATTTATGACATAATGAGACCAAGACAACACCTTACAATTGATCAACAGTACCTCACCATTGTGAAGCTTCAAGGAGGATACTCTCAGTTAGAAGTGGCCACTGAGCTTAGATGGTCACAGAGTGTCATCACCAGGTTGCAAATTAGATACAGAGAGACTCTAAGAGCCACAGAAAGGTAAAAAAGTGGATGTCCTTTGGCTACATGACACACTGATGACCGCTTCATTGTAAACAATGTCCTGTGGAACCAGATGATGAATGCTACACAACTCCAGGCAAGTTTAAGGGAGGTGAGAGGCAAACAAGTGGGACATCATACCATTTGTAACCATTTACATCAGATAGTTCTGCGTGCTAGATGACTGGCAAGGGTACTATGCCACCAGACACAGCCATCATCGCCCTGCGTGGGTCAGCGAGCATCTAAGTTGGACAAGATACCAGTGGTCCTCAGTGCTGTTCAGTAATGAAAGTTGATTCACTTTGAGCAGAAATTATGGCTGTCAAAGATGCTGGAGAGGTCAAGGAGAACACTATGCATCAGCAACAGAGGAGCCTTTGGTGGTGGTGGTGATGTTACAGTGTGGGCAGGTGTGTTTAGTCAATACGGAACTGCCCTACACTTTGTTAATGGTACAATGACGCCTCTACTACTTGAATAGCATCATTAATCCAGTCATAGTGCCCCTGCATGAAAAACACAGGGTTAATTTCATCTTCATGGAAGACAATGCTCCAATATACTCAGTTAGCCTCTAAAAGGTATCACCTGATTTCTTCACTCTTCCAGTTCATCAAGGTCACTTCATTAGGGAATGGCTGTTTGAGATTGGGGTATCTCAGATGGAGTGGTCTGCACATTCTCCAGGCATGAACCCTCTAGAAAACCTGTTTGATCAGCTATGTTACTATGTAGAAGCTCGCAACTCTGTACCCCTGAACTCCAATGACCTGAGGGATGCCCTTCAAGAAGAGTGGAATGCCATGGCTCAGCAGTCAATAATTCAACATGTGAACAGCATGAGACATTGTTGTCGAGCTGTAATTAATGTTCATGACCACACGACTTGTTATTGAGACATGGATATTTTTAATGGTGTACACCCGCCACTGTTGTTGGCTTTGGTTCATTGAATTGTTTGAGATGAGAAAATCAATATTGCATGCTACGACTTAAATGTCTTTTTTTAACCCATTAACATACCATGGTCAAAATAACGCAACTCTTCATTTTTTTTCTCCTCGCCTTCCCAAAGCCATAACTTTTTTTTCTTTTTTCACCCACATAGACATATGAAGACTTTTATTTTGCGGTACAAGATGTACTTTCTAATGTTATGATTCATCATACCATAGAATATACTGGGAAACCGCAAAAAAATTCTAAGTGGGGAAAAATTTGAAAAAAACCTACTTGCACCATGTTTGCGGGTGTTTTGCTTTTACACCATTCAATCTTCAGTAAAATTATGTGTTATCTATATTCTACAGGTTGATACAAATCCAACAATACTAAACATGTAGTATTTTCATTATGTTTTGGTACAGTAAAAAAATTCCAAACACTTTGGATTTTTGAAATTTCCGCTGTGGCGCCATTTTATGTGACCAATAACTTTTTCGTACTAACATCTATGGACTTGAGTGTGGGTGCACCTTTTGTGAGCTGAAGTGTACTTTTTATTGCTCTCAGTTTGGAATGCATGGGACTTTTATGATAAAATGTATTCCAATTTTTAGTGGACATGAAACGTCCAAATAAAATGCAATTTTGGCATTTGGAATTTTTTTCTTCTACAGTGTTCAGCGTATGGGATAAATTATGTTATCTTTTCATAGATTGGACTTTTTTGGACGTGGTGATACCAAATATGTGTAACTTTATGTGTAACATTTTTTTATTTACATTTTTAGTCTCCCTAGGGTACTTCACCACTTGGCGCGATCATTTATACAGCCGAATACATTGTATTACAATACAGGATGTAGTAAAACAGAAAACATGGCTCCAATGGAAGCCTTTACAAGCCTTCCAGCTGCCATGTTAACCAATCGGAAGCCCATGATTTTGCCACGGCCCCGATCGAAGTGCCACAGCGTCTAAGGGGATAAACAGCATGGGGTGGTCCTGGCACCATCCCACACTGTAACTGCGAAGTATCGGCTGCAATTAGCAGCCAACTCCTGACACTGGGACGTATCCATACGTCCAGATGCAGTTTGGGGTTAAGAATAAACTATTTTCTGTAACTTTCACCCAAAAGCCAAATATCTCTACTTTTTGTGAGAAGGGTATATTAGTTAATAGTTTTTCCCAATATATGTAATATATTAAATATATAATCTTGTGATTTTAGAATGTAAATCTCTTTTCCTTTAGTCCTTTCAGTAGCACAATGATGGGGATTTCTCTGCCCTGAGGACTGATAGGACAGATAATATTTTTTATGTTGTGTTATTTTCTTGTAAGATTGTCTAAAAACACAACCGCAATGCCATACTTACAGTTCAGTCGCTGGACTAAAGACTGAACTCAGTAGGAGGTAACACAATACCCTGTGCTACTTGGAAAAGATATTACAGGTGCAGACAACCAATGAGCAAAGGTTTACACACACCTCCACTAGAGGAACAGAATGACAGAAAAACACATACCAGTTAACACCAGTATGCAAAAAAGCCACAGCATAAAACACATGGAGACTGCAGAAATGCAAAAATACCAAAATGACCATCACTCACATGCCCCCTATGAATGAGCACTAAAATTGCATATAGATAAGGTGATACAAAGGGTGCCATTTATAAAGATATGTGTAGTACACCATGCTGGCTTACAGCCTATAACGCCTTTACTAATCGATTGGGTGGGCTGCCCAACACATTTTGGGTGTCCAACACAAGATACTGACACTCTCTGCTCCCTAGTATTTATCTATATGCAACTAGAATACCAGCAATCCCCCCCCTCCTCATGCATAGAGGGCATGTAAGTGATTGTCTTATGGGTATTTTTGCATTTGTGTAGTCTTTCCGTGTGATACGCTGTGGTTCTTTTGCATACTGGTGTGAATGGGAAACTTTTTAAGGTATAGTTTTGTCATTTTGTTGTTCCCCTAGTGTAGGTGTGTGAGAGCTTCTGCTCATTAATTATCTGCACCTGTTTTACCATTCTGAAGTAGCACAGAGGCTTGTGTTGCCTCCTACTGAGTTTAGGCTTTAGTCCTGCCATTGAGCTGCAAGTATGGCCTTGTGGTTGTGTTTTTAGACAATCTTTACAAGAAAATAACACAACATTAAAAATGTTAATTGTTCTATCAGTCCTCAGGGCAGAGAAATCCCTGTAATTGTGCTGCTGAAAGGACTTGGGATCCAATGAATAATGTTTTCAATGTATTGCAAATTCCTTCTGTCTTATTAGTCAATAGGTCAAGAAGTCCCCATCATTGTTCTGATGACAGGGAGATAAGAAAAAAATGTATATTTAATATACACAATGATTAATTTGGACAAATGTAAAGAAAACAATGATTAATGTGATTATCAGAATAAGGGTATGTTCACACAGCGTTTTCCAATACAGTTTTTGATCTGAAAAACTTCAGAAAAGTGCTGCATAACATGTATCCGACACAATACCAAAGTGTGGTTCATGTATTGCGATATGTTTTATGGTCGCGAGCAGAAAATACCCTTATAGTTTTAAATACGGGGTATCAGATATGTGTTCGGCATCAAGCACAATGACATCATTCTCTTGATCTGGATCCATTAAACATCTAACGATGATATGTGTTTTCCATGGAAATTAGAGATGGGCGAATTGATTCTAACGAAGTGGAAATTCGTTTCTAGAATTTCAGGAAAACTTAGGTTCGGAACGACAGTCAGAACTTTGGCCAGGTAATTCGGTACCCAAACAAACAAACGTGAACGAAGTAGTTGCTTTTGATTGTAAAAATGGCCCTCGAGAACATGGCGCCCCTTACACTGAATCAACACCAGGGCAAAGCACTTTGGGAGGAAGAAGGGCAATAGCATTGCATGGACATGTGCTGAGGTGCAAGCCAATCAGAGGACCGGGGCGGGATTCTGTGAAGTCACCGCACTATATAAGTCCTCCACACTAGGGCGCGCACGCTCGTGGAGCTCAACACTCCTCCTCACCTGTGTCAATTCAGGGAGGTGCTGCCAGCCGGCTGAATACTCTTAATGAAGAATTGATTTTAAACAGCGACTTTCTGTGTCAGGTGTCTAAGCTTGTCTCAGAGACTTTCCTCTTAATGTTCTATTTCTACATTTCCTTGGGGTAATTGGATCTGCAAACTCCTGTGTGCGTCCAAATGCTGCTGCAATATACATTCCCAATATCCAAGTGAGGATCTAAGCCCAGTTCCTGTTGCGATTCATTTAAAGAAAACAGCATTTTTAAATTACATATACCACTTCATTTTTGGCTGCCTCAACTTCTATTCCGCAATTTACATCCTGGATTTAACTTAAGTGTTGTTTTGCTGCGTTCCCCTGTGCTGACAAAATAAACCGTCTCTTTTTCAACGCCACAACAATATATTTAATTGTTCATGTTGCATACTTCACAAGCACAAGGTCTATTTACGTACTGTATCTGTAGTTGTGTGGCGTCAGGAAAACACCGCAACTTTGTAACACGCTACAAAGCTACTATTTTGTGCGGCTCAATTTTATTGCGCAATTTTCATCCCTGGGTTAATTAAGCGTTGCTTTTTGATGGCTGTGTGAACAAAAACATAAATCCGTCCTTTTAAACGCCAAAAACTATATAAATTTTTCCAGTAGCCTAATTCACAAGCAAAGGTTATTACAACTGTATCTCTTGTATGTACCGATTGTGGAGTAGAAAACAACGCAATTGTAACACGATACTAAGCTACTATTTTCGTTTGTAGTAGCTCATTCATTGCGCAACTTACATCCACGGAGGTTATTTAAGCTTTGGTTTTGCTGGCCCGAACTGTGCTGACACCAAATTATATAACCGGTCTTTCTTCTAGCCATAAATATTATAAATTTTTCCTGTACGACTAATGCACATGCAAATGCGTTAATTACAACTGTTATCTCTTGTTGCTGTCGGCGTACAGAAAAACACGCATTTTGTATCAACGCTACAAAGACTCTATTTTGTGCGAGCTACTATTCATTGGGCGCAAATTTACATCCAGGGGTTATTTAAGCGTTGTTGTGCGGTAGTGGGCAGGGTAAATTATTTTGTTTTAAAGGGTGTTTGGATTCGCAATATTATTTTAATTTTTTCCTGTTGCACGTATTATCAAAAGCTATGGTTAATTTATTATATGTATCTGGTGTTGGGTGGAGGTAAGTACGTTTCAGATTACACGACATTGGGTTTATAGCATACTTTGAGTAGGTGGGGAGTAACCGCCAGGCATCTTATTCTCATTGTTCAATTTTTACATCATAGGCGCGTTAATTAAGCGTTGTTTTGCTGGTGTGCTGACAAATAATAAAAACGTCTTTTTCATCGCCAAAATATATAAATTTTTTACCTGTAGCCTAATTTCATGTCACCCGCAAGGTTATTAAGCCAGTTTGTGCTTTTACATTTATGTAAAATACACAGTGTTTTTAAAATAACAACACAATACAAGTTACATTTTTCACTGGCCATGTTGTGCGAGAGCCAATTTATATCCAAGGGTTACCCCAAGCTTGTTACTGGGTTCATTTTGGACGGTCATAAAACAGGGCTAGTTTATTTATTTTATACGATATCTTCATAAAACAGTTTCGTCCCTGGTAATTTTAGATACAAATCAGTATGTCAGACAGAGACCAGGTGCGCAAGGCTCTGCACCTGCGAGGTGGCTGTGGCCAACAAACATTCCTGGAACCGGCCCACGTCGCAGCGCAAGCATCCCACGGGGACCGTCGCATGCAGCAAGGGGTCAACTCGGTGAGGCCACAAAACTGCCGCCTGTCATCTAGCGGCCCGCTGTGTTGTTCAGCAACCCCAAGGTTTTTGACTTTTTTTGGTTGACAAAGGTCATCCTCTTTCATAACCAACGATGAAAACTGCACTACCCCAGCCAAGGAGTCGGTTGGGAACCCTCAAGACACACCAATTATTTGGCATGGCCCTGTGAACAGGCCGAGCGGTCCCGAAACTGACGAGGTAGCGTCAGCAGGCCCTCTCCTCGTCCTCAGGCCGCCTATGTCCCCATCAGGTTCCTCTAGCTCAGGACCTATACTATGTGGTCTGGGCCTCAGCGCAACTATATAGCGAGGATTCGAACCAATTTGATTATGAGGGCAGTCAGCAGCTTGCTAATTGGCAGCGAAGAAAGAGGAAATGAGCAGCGCCCTATATTGCCTGCTCTTGCAGCGTCGGCTGGCAAAGTATGATACTGGAGAGTGGCATGGAACACCAACCTCGAGGTAATGTTGTGACGATGGTCAGCCACGGCAAATAACCAAGCACCGGTTGATGAGGACAAGAAGTGACGCATGAAACATACAACATAGATGATGATGTAGCCGACCACCGGAACATTGGGAGCCGCGGGTGAGGTGCCACAAAAGGGCATTCCATCCCATCCGTTCAGCGAAAGCACGGAAGAGGGACCGTCAGCTTGCGTGTAAGCGCAGCCAGCGCAGCCAGCAAGTGGTTCGTAGAAACTGTCGACCGTGTAGCCTGAATGAACTTTGAGTCAGCAGCGAATAGCAGCGGGTGGACGGTCGGGGAACCAAACCCGCCGGCCCAAGGCGTAATTATTATAAAAAAACCCCGCTTACGCAGACGTGTCAAGAACAGATAGGGCACAGGGGCTAAGCGAAGGGCCAAGCGGCGGCAGTAGTAATAACTCAACAGTGCGGAGCCAGTTGGCCACGGGTAAAATACCGATATCTCCGGGCCAAGGTGTGGCAGTTCTTTGCTAAGACACCGGAGGAGCGAATATGGGTATATGTAGAATCTTCCACGTGGGCATGAAAGTGAAGCCGTGGCCAGGGTCGCTAACGTGGCATCCTCGGCCCTATGCCGTCAACACATGCCAGCCGTCACCATCCGGTGCCTTTGGGCGACTGAGAGAAACGTGGCTCAGTTGTGGCGTGGTCCATCCTGCCTGCCGCTAGCAACAGCAGCAGCCCAGCAGCGCCCAGTGTGCACGGCATGCCATTGAGCCCAGTAAAGAGCTCATAACCACCTCTCTGCAGAATTGGAGCTGATTTCTCTTTGAATCATCTACGGAGGTCCAGATGCACCCTCGGCGCCAGCCAGTCGTTCTGCGAGGCACGATTGCAAAGAGGATCAACAGCTTATGAGTCCCATCCATCCCTATGGTGCAGCAAGCCTGACCCGTTTTGCTCCGTCAAGTTGTTGGTATTGACTGTCCATCCATTTCCAAATGGTGGAACTCTGCACCATTCACGAGAACATAATGGTTTGTGCCCAGAGCAGAGATGGAGAGTTCAAGCCGGTAATTTTCTTCTTCCAAAAGGCCCATTACCAGCACGTCATAATATGTTAGAACAGAAAGTGGCGTCAAGTCCATTAGCTCCTTATCGGTTTGTTCCATGGTGCACGGCAGCGCGCGACGTATGGAGTTTATAACTACGGTCTGGGCCAGTACATGTCCTTAACGGCCCAATGGGGAATGTGCTTCCAGCCCAGGAACACCAACAAAACCTTTGGACCAGGAGACACCCTGCTTCTCTCACTCCAGTTGTCAAACTGCTGCACCCTGCGCCCCCAATGTCCGCCCTCCTCCTCCTCCACCACCACCACCATTCGCCTCCACACAAAGTAACTGTTCCATCATTCCACATGTGTTGGGCACTGAGGCTCCTCATGAACGCATAGTTCTACACCTGGCTTGCCTCCGCACGAACGAGTGTCACACAGGGGAGGAAAACTGCACCGCGTATGCAGCAGAAATAAGATGTGTGGCTTTTCCGAACAAAACTGCAAAATTGGAAACCATGGTGACCGGGACAATGGGAGGGATCATGGTGTCCGCGCTAGCCAACCGAGGAGGGATTCGGTCTATGCGCACCTGCAGGGCGCATGTGTTCAATCTGGTTTGTGAAAAGGTTCCCTATTGAAATAGTCTTCCACCACATATTCGAACATTCTCGAAATTGGCATGGAAACTGTGCATGCACTTTATACATTGCTACAAAGTCAGGAACACCCTTCCTCGAGTTTGCAGCGGCAGAAAACGGACTCCACCCCAACACACTCTTGATATGCGATGTTTACACCCGCGGGATTTCCACGCCTGAACATGTTGGACCGAACTGTATGAATCAGAGGAGGAGAAGAAATAAAAGACCCTCATTAACGTAATCTTTTGTGCATGATCCAGGCAGACAGAAGTACTCCCACTGTGTAGTCTTTGATGGTCTGCCCCAGTGGGCAGCTCATGGCATCGACACCTGCCGTTTGTTCTTGTTAGAGGCCATTCGAGCGGAGGCGATGTCTATTTGTCCAGTCGCCAGGGACTACAGGATGAAATAACGTTCATTCCACCTGCTTATCTTGTCCTGGAATGTTGTTGAAAAATCTGTCCTGGGAGGGGACTGGAGATGTGGCGACTACATCCTCGTAGGACATCTTGAAGTCCGGTGGGGATGAAATGGAGGAGGAAGGAGAGGACCATCTGGAGCAGAAGCATATCTATTGGTGAAATGAGTGGATTTTCTACCCAAGGTGACCCAAGAGAGGAGGACGCAGGAGAGGCAGCGAGGAGGTGGATGGAGATTGAGGAAGACGTGGAAGATGAACCCCCACAAGCAATCAGTGGCACAGTATACAGTGGAAATGGAGGCAGGGAGCCCATCGGGGAGTCACTTGTGCAGATGGCCCGCAGCCATGCTTATTTGGACGGGCTAGTGGACAGCCCGAAATAGTCAGCAATCACGGCAGAGGGATGACTTCTGGCTCTCACACCCTATTGGACCTCGCTACCGGTCCAAATGGAGCAGCTTTTTCCCACGCTATTGAGAGGGAAGACAAAATCAAATTCTATAGGGAAAATCCCCTTCGTAATCAGATTGGAAGCCCTGCCTATTGTGCGGCATAGTCCCTCCTCTGACCAGGTCTGAACGGGGGGGGTCCTCCAGCGCTTCATCGTACTACTGCCGCGGGCTGCTGGGGCGAAGTTGGGCGGGGTAGGAGACAGTACCAGGCATCAATCGTAACGTAACCTAAATACGTCTGGAGTCACATTGGATGGAAGCTTCCTTCACCACTCTAGTGAGATCCAGTACAGACTCAGAGGGCAGTCCGCCTAGCAGCAGCAGGGACCTGGGAGCATTCCCTGAACCAACAGGTTAGTGGCCCCCCTACTTGGCAGCACCTCTGTCACCTCTGTATAGAAGATCCGCCTGCTGGACTAACTGGGGGCTGCCAAAACTAGATCGTAGTGAGGCCGCAACTTGCACGATGTTTGCAGTGAGAGCAAGCCTGTCCTGCATCCCAGGCCAGTAGTGTGGACATCAGCAGGGGTGTTCAATGCGAGGGGGCCATCGTACCCCAAGGAGAACCCGCTTGTCCACGGGAAATGTGGAACGACTGACCTCTTGTCAAGATGAATAAGGCGTGGATCGGGCACCAGGATTTCCACACTCCAAATGACTTAGGCGTAAGTCTGGGTTCAAACTACCTGATCAGCCACTATTCATGATGCCGACCACCCACCTGATGCCACCAACATCTGCTGACAGTTTCTCCAATCTGCATACCACCATCTTTACCAGGGATGGTATATTGCCACCCACCTCAACACTCTGTATTGTGAGTCAATCTACATGACATCATGATGCTTGCTGCTGTTGCTGTTGCCGTGACATCCACAATGTGTCATTTGTGTCCCTGTATGACATCATGCTGATATGCTGTTGGCTAGCTGCCCATGTCCATCCACCAACTGTGTCATTGTGCCAACCATGACCATGACCTATGCTGCTGCCCGCCGTGACTCCGCTCTCAGTCATTCGTGCCACTCCCTGATGGCTTCCTCTCGTTTTGCCACATCCGTATGTCATTGTGCCACTCTCTGACCTCATGCTGTTGCTCGAGACTCCTGCCGTTGCCCTGCCGCACTGTGTCATTGTGCACTCTGTGGCCTAAATACTGTTTTGAACCTCCAGAATATATTGTGCTACTGCCTCGATTCATTATGATGACGCCATGAACTCACACACTTGTGTTGATCTGTGCACTCTGTGGCCCATTAATACTGTTTTGCCCCGCCTCCAGATGTCATTGTGATTTAGTTTTGTCGGAAAATTCTTTGGCGAAGTGGGACCCACGAAATCGAATTTTTGAGCATATTCGGCCCATCTTCTACATGGGAAATTCAATGTAAATCACACTGGAAACTCTATGTTTGATTTGTGTCTTGAATCCGAAAAACGGTTGCTAATAACGCTATATAATAAAATATTTCTGTCACTCCCACGTGAAAAATCCCCTTACCTTGTACTTCAGCTATCTGTAACAATATAAGGCAGAAGAAAATACTTTATACTTTAAGCCCAAAAATACCTTTAAAAACAACAGCATGGTATAAGATACGTTGGTTATGATACGTTTATTGTTTTGGTTAGATGTTTTTTTTTTACTTCTCATTAAACAACCATTTCAAAAAACTTAAAACGAACTTACTCTGTCAATCTAATTGTATTGCAAAGATTCCTTCACTTCCCCATCACTTTAAAATAATCACAGCTGCAGTCATTGACTATCGGAAGTCTCTTTACTTATGCTTCATCAAAGTGATCTTTAAGATAAAAAGGTAATATCTAAAGAACTGCACTCCTGGGTGCCAGGGCTTATCTTCGGATGATAGCATTGTGCTTTCTACCAGCTTAGTCCTCAAAATGATATCATGATTATTCCAAAAGTACAAGATTCTTTTATACAGGTCTTAAATGATGTTAAGAAAGGTGTAGATTTCTGGCTTTACATTTTTACTGCTGATATTTGCTTGTTATATCTGTCATGATCAACCATTATTTGTAGTTAGCTTTCCAGCCATCAATTGTATTTCTAGTTGCAGCATGTCAAGCTTTGTGTTAAATAAATGTCTCATTTTACAACAGAATTGGCCTAAGTTCATCAGAGAGATATTGCATTTCATTTCTTTTCAGGCTCTCTTGCTAATGCCGTGGTCCTACATGGCTGACTTACTTACTATTCTGTAGTTTTTTCCCCCCCCCAGATGAGACAGTTTAATTTCGACCATGTATCCATTTACAAAAACTATTGTATTACAGTGAATAGACTAAGAAATAGAGCAGATAAAGGTAACACATGGGGTACTTATTAGAGCAAGAAAGAAAGACCAAAAAACACTTAAATGTTGTAAAGATTCAATAAAAACAAAGATTAAATTCATCCAGCAGTGTCATTTCCTCTTGGAATTTGAATGCTGCATAATACATAATAATAGAGGCTTAAGTGAAGGCTACAAAAACAAGCAATACAAATAAACATTGAACACATGAAGTCTAATCTCTTTAAAGCACAAACGGCTAAAAGGTCTTTCACTTTGGCTATGTCATGAGAAGACCTGGTTTGTAGGCATAAAAGTTACGTAGGATGACTTGAAAATGGGAACTTGGCTTATGGGTTATCCTAAAAATAAATAAAGATACAAAAGGGTTGGTCAGTTTCGGACAGTGTTAATGATAGAAAGCTCACTTGTTTGGGGTATCCAAGGACGAAATAAAATAAAAAAACCCATCTAAAAAACAAATTTCTATTGTTGGTCAGAATTCTTACAGGGGCCAATATTTAATTGTCTAATGTTCCATGGAAGTGCTTGCTTTATTTTATTAAAATGTTTTTAGGCTAGCCTTTTATAATAATAAAAAAAATTATACGTACTCCTTTACCCTTACGTTGATTCCAAGTCTCTTACCAACCTTCCTTAGTCTCTGCAGCCTAACTGAGTCACATGGCTTAGCCTCGATGCCTTTTGGAAAGTCCGGAACGCAGAGGCTTGAAAATACGACATTTAGGACAAAATGACAATGACTGCTGCATCTGTGAAATCCCATTCAGCTGGAGCCAAGAAACAAACAAAAGCCCGGCTGAAAGGGAGGACAACAGTGGATCCCAGGTAGGGGAAAGACTGTGGAATATAAGCTTGTGTTTTCCGCCCCCCCCCCCCCCCCCCCCCTACAACACACACCCCCCCCCCCCCCCCCCCCCCACCCCCCCCACCCCCCCCCCCCCCCCCCCCCCATCAGCATTCTTAACAAACATTTTAATAAAACAAAGCAGATAAACCTTGCAATACAGTTTCATCACATATGGAAGGGTAGTACAATTTCCCAATTTTCTTTCTGTGCCTGTTCCTCATGGTTTTCAAGATCTCTGCTACCTATAATTTAATGGAAACATTTATTGTTTATCTTTAAAGTATAAAATAATCTGTCCTGGTCTTGTAATGTATACACAGGTTCAGGACTTATTAGTTATGCAAAACAGTTCGTGAGGTCTGAATGGCAAGTAAACCCTCACACCGACCAATTTATTGGTTCCTTTCCTCAGACGGAGAGATTTTTTCCCTTTCGAAGCCACTCTATTGCCTATAACCCAGCACAACCAGTCAAAGTCCTACACTGCACTGACGAGGGGGCAACATACCCCTGAAACAGCTGTCTGTAGTTGAACCCTAACTGCTGTTTTGGGCTCTCAAATCCCTTTTACATTGCTAGCCTCCCTGCAGAGCAGCTACATGTGAAATATCGAGGATAACTACATCCAATAGAGTGCAATGTGGAGGCTCTTCAGGTCTTTTCTTTTATTATAAGCCCTTTTGCTTTATGCAAACACAATCAGTGATGTCCTGAATGGCAAGTTAACCTCGCTCCCGACCAATGTATTGGTTCCTCTCCTCAAGGAGAGATTTTTTCCCCTTTCGTAGTTACTGTATATTGAGAAAATCTCTGTAAAAAATCCAGGGCTTATGTGTCCACATGTGACCAATAGGGGGAAAGTGAGCAATGTTAGTATAGCTTTGCAATTAAACATTGCATAATTTTTATTGAAAATATCTGAAACTTTAATAACACATTATCTACACATAGCCATACACATAGCCATACTAATTCTTCAAATGACTATATAATCATAACCTCAAAAACTGTTAGAAAGCCAAAGCTATAGGTGATGCATATCTGCTGTTTTTCAGTGCTTCTTATTTATGTCACTTCTATTAGGGCAGAGCTGTGATCTGTGACTAAAGCTTTGCTACATTGCCTACAGGGAGTCTGAGGTAGACTGAAACACACTTCTTGCCTCATAATTGGTTCAAGCTGCTGCTCCCTCCCTCCTCACTGTATCTCTGTTTGTCAGCTATGTATACACACAAGTCTTTTATAATAAGCGACAGTGTATCCATTCACTTTAGTGGGATGCACCGCAGTTCCCCACATAGTGGTTGATGAATGTTCTGAAAAGCAGTTAAAAGCTGCAGTGGGAATCAGAACTGCATCTTCTACATTTTTAGAATCAATAAGGCTCAGATCCAAAAAGTTGCAGCTATAAGGCTCAGAGATGTCAGATATGGAGCTTAGTTATGTCATGACTTTGTAAGATGGGAAAAAAATGTTAAGCAAGAGCAGGATAACTAACAAGTAAAGAACAAAAGCTTTTGGGAAAGAACTGATGAGCTTGTCAGTGCCATTTTTTGGATGTAGTAATCCTCAATTCACATGTGACTAAGGGCCATATGTGTGAAAACTGTCTAGGTCAAAAACTCACTTTGTTGCCCATAGCAACCAATCAGAGGGTGAAGGATGAACCAGACTTGTACAAGTCCACAATTCTCTTCCTGATAGCTTGGCTGATTTCTTTAGACTTTCCCATGATGTTACACACAGAAGCAGTGTGTTTCTGATAAACTCAGATGTCGACAATAACCCTATCAGAAGCTTCTAAAGACATGACATCATCATATGGGCTGTCCCAAATTGTTTAAAGGCATAGTAATCCTATTGTATATAATCTTTTGACTTTGTAGAAAGTAATAAAAAAGCCTTAAAAAATTCTGTCTCTCTCATTATTGTGGCATTAGGCAAATATTAATAATTTTGGTAATTGACCTAAAACGGGTAAGTTTTATCCTTATTTCATGTCAGATAGTGAGAAAAACATGCATATGTGTCTTTTTATATAGCATATGTAAAATTTTGGTTTCAACTGTGTATATATAAATGCAATGAAAATCAAATTATATATGTATCCATGTATATTTCTTTTCAAAGATCGTACAATAGAAAATACAAAAAAAACTGGCATTTTCGGAATTACTAACACCCCCAAATAATGGTACTATTAAAAGTACATCTGAACCTACAAAACAGCAGATCCTCATATGTCTATACAGATGGAAAAATAAAAATAAAGTTATGGCTCTTGAAAGGCAGGGAGAAAAAAAACAAACACAGCTTAAACTAAAATTCCTGCAACTGGGTGGGGTTAAATCACACTGTTGCATTTTTAGGAATAGGAAATTACTTAACATTAACCCTTTATTTGTAACTCACTTCATCATGTTCGTAAGGGAGTATGGAGCAGGCAGACTTGCTGAGCATGCTCCATATGCAGCTCCATATGCTCCATATGACCTTACTCCCATCCTTGCTGTTTAACCACTTATATGCCATGTCGATCATGCCCCGAATAAGGAACGGTGCTGTGTATGGTGTCTCACTTTGATCGGCAATCCTACAATGGGATTGCAGGGCGTTGATTGGTTTCCATGGCAGCTGAAAGCCTAATGAAGGATTCTAAAGCTGTCATGTTACTGCTTCTATTACTTTCTGCCCCAGGCAAGAAGCAATGGAACTGCCATCTTGGTACACGCTTCTGCATTATTTATATAATGCAGAAATGTATATAAGCAATTAAACCCCCTAGTGGTCAAGTATCCTAGGAGAACTGCTTGACAAAGTGTAAAAAAAAGTTTTAAAAGTATTACAGATAATAATAAAAAATTAAATAAAAAAGTCACATGTACCGTATACCAATAAAAACTACATTTCATCCCACAAAAAAATAAGCCCTCACTCAGCTCCACAGGTGGAAAAAAAAAAATCTTAATAGTCACAGAAAATGGCACTGCAGTGCAAAGTTAAGAGAATGTTTTTATTTTCTTAAAAGTACTAAAACATAATGAAAACCCTACATATTTGTTATCACTGGATTCGTATTGACAGACAGAAAACAGGTAATATAATTTATATTGAAGAGTAAACACCATAAGCACCGCAAGCATGGTACAAATAATTTTATATATATATTACACACCATTTAGAATAATTGTTTGGTTCCCCTGAACATTTGAATGCACTAATGGCAGCATTATAAAGTACATCTTATCCTGCAATAAGCCATATACCGTATCTATGTATCTTAGGTGTGAAGAGATTTAGTGGACAAAAAGGATCAGAAATTCTCAAATTATATTATACCAGCACAAATTTCTCTGATTGCTTCACATTCTAACAACAAATATGGCACAGTCCCCATATATGTCACCTCATGGCATTGCTAGAAGTTGCTGTTTAATATGAATAATTGTTTAAACAGTTATGTAACTAATTATAATTTAACAAAATCCAGTTATTTCATCCACACAGAATGCCTAATCATATACTTAGTTCTTAATGACCTTCACAAATCCAATTTTCTTTACACAGCTGCACTGAGTATATCCTTAACATCTAGCATAAATGCCCCTATCAGATTTATTACAGACTGGCATGGTGGCTATATTGACTTTGTGGTAAAGAGTCATTTCATCATCAACCCCTACAACATCAAGAACATTAAATGCCCAAATCTAATATTATGCAACGCTGCAGCTATAGTAGTTACATTTAATCAGTTACTGCAAATCATATAAGTAAAAATGTACAAGACTGAAATTTACCAAAACAGCTTATTATATCTTGCAGACTTTTATTATAATAAGCCATAGAGATTGGAAAGAAGCAAAATAATTTAAATGATGGAATCACTAATTACACAGGTCAATTATGTAATATCTGCGAACAATAGAAGCAGCTCACCATCGCAGATAAAACCTCCAAATTACAAGGAACAATAAACCCTAAAGAAGCCAAGGGAAAAGTCCTCTGTGCAATATAAAAACCAGAAGACATTGAGCCTGATTTTCATAAAAGAAAAGACACTAAAGCAAGCAAAAGAACGAAAAATTTATAATTAATACAAAACAAAAAAGGGGTAGGTTACACACAAGCGTACTCCAAATACATGTAAGAATATATAACTAATATAAAAACAAAAAGCAGCAAAAAATGTGAAAAAAACAATTAAATGGTATGATGCAAAAAATATAAAAGAGTGAACAAACAGATAGAAAAATGTGTCCAAAGAACAAAGAGAAATCACCAAAAACCATTCTACACAGACCCAACAAGAATTCAACTACCAGTATATGAGGTAAACAAGGTAATAGGAGTAAAGAAAGAAATAGAAGAACCCCGGCGATAAACTGGATGATATTTCAAACTACCCACCGCTTAGACTCGAGTTTAATAATCTAACAGAGAAAAAACGGCCCAAACAGAAAAAAGTAACCCAAAAACACTATAAACAGAGTAGCCTGTAATCCCAGCAGAGTAAAAGAGCACTACAAATTTTTCAATTCCCATAGAAAGGACATAGAGATAAAAGAGCATAGCTCGCCTGTACGAGATATCCTCCCGCTTTGTCAGAAGGCCATTGTATCATAGCAAAGAACACCTTGGCTTATTTGTGATGTAACTGGCCTGTATTCTAGTATACAACAGAATATGGCAGTGGTGGCTTTGAAGTTTAATTTAGAGAACTATAGTACATATTCAGAGGAGATAAAAGCTTTTATATTATTGATCACGGAGTTCATTCTTATGAACAACTATTTCATGTTTAAAAAAACCGATCATTACCACAGTGGAAAGTTCTACCCATCCACCTCACCACACGGTGATGATAGAAAGGGTTAATTTTCATCTTACATGAGAAACGAACCCTATCGAATACCCACCCACGCAGTCGCAAAAACTAGAGAAAAAAATGGTACAGCACAGGATAAACACAAAGTACATCACGTAGCGATACCTATTGACCATAGATACAAGATTTTATGATTGAAAAGTATTAAAGATATAATTCTTAAATATCCCATTGGTGGCACAGGCTTGTCGTGGATAGGTGACATAACAACCCCCGATGTCACATGGTATCATCGACAAGTCTGTGACTTTCTGACTATGACAAATTATGTTAGTTTGATTTAAACACATTTTGCATGAGTTTGTTTATTTGGGGCCTTTTAGAGCCCTGTACTTCCCTTCCCTTTATCTTTTCTGATCCCCTGAACTTCTCATAATTTGGAAAAAAATTTTAAAAATTAACTTTGTAAAAAAAAAAAAAAACGCTAATTACCTCCAGTTGGTGGGAGCACTTATGGGGGCTACCTCTTCACAATCTTTTTATGGTATGCTGTAAGCACTATACTGTCTTTACTGTTGACAATCCATTTAGCGATAACATCCTGTGGTATGCAAGCTACATAGACGATCTCTTTGAACATGGAGGTGTTGATGTAGCCATCCATACCATAGTTCAGATGCTATATAAATGAAATGCATGAAATCAATCATTTACACAAACAGAAACAACACATACTAACTCCTATCTTGGATTTTTACCTCCACAGTGATCTTGATACTGGCAGAGTTTATATAGGAAACCAAGTGGTAATACTGTTTTGAAAGTGGATAGTTGCCATCCAGCTCATACAATAAATGCTGTACCAGTAAGTGAACAAATCAGAGCCAGGAGGGCTTGTACACTGGAAAGTGATTTTTACAAGGAGAAAAAATCTATTGATAAAAGACATCAGATATCAGATAGAGGGTAAAATAAAAAACTTTTAGGGAAAGCTTATGAAAAAGTTGAGCATCAAACTCAAAATTTCATTTTATGCAAACAAAAAACATCCAATAAGGGGAAAAATAATAATCTCCTTACCCATTACAACTTAAAGTATGGAATTTTACCAAACAAAAAGTGTTTTTTAAAAACCTTCCATTTTGAGACAGATAAGCTTTGGCAAACATTATAGACCCTGGTTTTCCATATGTGTAGCCAGAAGACGCAATACCAAGGGCAATATGATATCTCCTAGTTTTTTTCTAGCCAGGTCACAGATGAGACATGGTGTCCCAGACATGGTAACCTTACCGAGGTGGGAGGAGGCGCTGTGGGATGTGAAAAATATGCTAATGAAACTAATAATTTTGAGCAATACTTTTAGGGATAAAAAGATTTCCATATCAAAACTAAATACAAACTATGTACTTCCCATACAAAATATGCCATAATATGTTAATAAGGATAAAAATGATATTGGTTAGCACCTCAGGAAAAGTTATACTAGTGAATTGTAGAACATATACTGCGATTAAAAAAAATAATAATAATACTAAAAGGAATATATTCCATGGGATCAGCACAACATTTTTGGGAAAATCTATCGCCAGACAGTAACATTACTTTTGTTACTATATAATTAATCAGTAAAGAACCAAGCAGAGGAGAGAACTGGGAAAGGAAGAATGAGATTGTGAAGAGTGCTTTCGCAGGAACCTACTCTAGATGTTCGATTCCCATATAATATGAATCTGAAAAAGACATACCTCAATTAGACTGGAAAATACTATAGCACATGTTTTTTGTAATATTTAACCTTATAAGGGTTAAATTTACTATGTATACTTCCATCAATTGGAAAAGGAAGAAAAAAAAGTAGTGTGTTTTTGTGTGTCTTTTGCTATGTTGTGTTTGAAGTTTATATTTTATTTGTCTATCATTTAAGTAAAAGGCTGAGTAGGGTTACATTTTTAATTATGTAGGTGCCAACAGGATGTAACAGCCCTTATATTTGGCTTACTGAGGATTTATAGAGTAATGTTAGTAGTGTTTCTTTGCTGTAACAGAGGCTTCAGGCCGACGCTATGCAAATTAAAACAAAGTATTAGGGCACAGTATACACTGCATGGATTATAGTCCTACTCTGATTATAATGAGTATTTCTGGATCAAAACATTCGAGCCCCCACCCTTAATTGGATTTCCTTACCATTTAATTTAACAACGGATCAACAGCCAGCTTTAGCCGTGTTCACTACGTCTTATTTTCCCGACTGATTTGTTGCGCCGTATTGAGCGCCACAAATCCGCCGTGAATAAGGTGGCCGAAACAGGGGCGGGGCAGAGCGCGGCGGGGGGCGCCGCTCACCGGCCCCATAGACAATGCTATTGATGTATACGCGCGTCCGCGCCGTAAATAAAGTGATGTCACTTTCTCTCTTCCCCCCTCGGCGGATTTGCCGAGCGGGGAGGACCGACTTATCCCACTGTTCCTCAATGAAGCCGTGGAATACCGTAATGACTTTCTCCGACGGATTGAGCGCCTTAAATGAAGCGCAAATCTTGCACGGAATACGGCGGGCCAATCCGACGGCCAATAAGCCGAGAGAAACGGGTGCCATAAATAAACCTGTCACATAGAAATGCACTTTTGAATTTACGCCACTACAACGACAAAGTGAAAACCAAACGTATGGCCCAAGGCATATTTCTGCCTCCTATACTTTACTGTGTTCTTTGCTGTGAACAAGGCTACAAACGAAGCGGAAACGTGTCAGCCAACGCTATGCACTTTTACTCTCTGTCCATTATGAGAATTTAAAATAAAGAATTTGGCTCAATTACGCCGCGGATTACAAACTACACTGATTATAGAGTGTTTTATAAAAATTTAAAAGAGACCTACCTATATAAAATTATAGCACATACCTCTGCTAACTTTGTTTTGATTTAAAAAAAATACATGAGAATGCGAACCAAATTAAGTACAGTAATCAAAGTGTAGAAAATATGAGTAATGTACATATTTTAAAAATGTCAAAAAAGGACAGCGGATACAAGTTTTTTTAATGTACAGGGAATACCAATATATAGTTTGTTATATTGTTAAAAATACATACAGTAAAAAAACACATCTCATGAAATGAAGAACAAAAACACGATACAACAAAAAACTTACCATTTGTATTGGATCAGATAACAGTCAACTAATCGTATTAACTGCCATAGTGATCAAAATGTAAATTCTGGTGAATTTAATTATCAGTTTAAAAATCCATGCACTGGGAATGTTATGTGGCATGCTGTTTTCCAAGCTGTGCAAATGAAAAGCTTTAGCATCCATCTTTTTGTGACTGAATGTATGACTGACCTACATTTCATTTCACTTATTAAACAGAATGGATTCTAGCTCTGTTGGAAATATCTATGCTAGTACATTGTTCTTTGTTAGTCTCATTATACAAAGTTAGTTTTTCATCAAGTAACATAACAAAAAACTTAAATTAAAGGCAGAAATAAGTGAAAAAAATGTTCATTACAAAACTGCCAGTTTTGCATTTTAAAACAAAATTTTTTTTGCAAATTTTTTGAAAACCCAAAAATCTACAAAAAAATTTAAAAATTTTTTCAAAGGGTCAAAAATTGCAGTCATACATTTTAAAATGATTTTGAAAAAATTTGGTTATTTCAAATATATAATTGTGAAAATTTGAAAACCATCCTGTTGTTTTTATTAGAGGATTGGAGGCAAGAAACCAGGTTGGTTTCATACTCATTTTATATTTTGTGCTAAAATGCGGGGGCAAAGGGTTTTGCTAATAGTCTTAAACGGTAGTCCAATGCATCTGGTCAGTGGCACTTTTTCATACACAGCATGCTTTAGGTATGGCATTGGTGTCTTACAGCATGACTTTTTAAAAAGACTACAAGTATGCTTATAAAATGCTGGTAAAAATATCACATTATTGTTTTCTAAAACACTACATAAAGCTACAAATTAAAAGAAATACAAAAATTTGCACCTAAAAAAAGCTGGGAAAAAAATTTATGTGCAGGGGGGGGGGGGGTTTAACATAATTTTTTCAAAGTTAAAAACAAAAAAATTTGTCCCAAAGAAGTTTTAAAATGGATCTCCGGGAAAAAAATTTTATTTTAAATTGGTGCTGCTTAAGCTGTCGTTAGAAAATATAAAAATTAAACCTCCCCATTTTCCCCCCATTTTTAAAATGCTGCATTTCCCATTTTTTTTACCCCGGGTCCTGTGCCCTTTCCAGGCCCTTTCATAAAGCCTGGATGCCTGCAGCGGTGATTAATTTAAAGGGGAACAAGTTTCTTTTCCTGACATCACCATTTGAAACTTTCACTTCTAGAGAAAAAGGAGAGGGTCTGAACATTGACCACGAATGGCTCAGAAAAAAAGCAGAAGACTCATTTGGGAAATTGGCAGCAAAAAACCAACTCAAAAAAATTTTTTTTAAAAAACTGGAAAACCCCATTGTTTTTTTTTGTTTTTTTTTAAATTTGTGCTTAAAACAATCTCCAGACATAAAAATAACTCCCCATTGAGGTAAAAACATAGAAATTAAAATTTTTTCTTTGGAGCTTGCAAAAAATTGACCTTTTATTCCTAGTTAGAGGTAAAAGGGTTTTGGTTGTATAAATTTTTAAACAAACAAGGGTTGAAATTGTTTTATGTTTTTTTAAGTTCCCCGTAAGTAGAAAAAATGTGTAGTATATAGTTTGCCTTCAGCAACAGCAGGGTTTACTACCATTTAAATCATGCCCTTTAAAACTTTTTAAAATGACTATCAAAAAAAATTAAACAGCCTAAAAAAAAAATTTGGATCCCAATTAAATCCTACAATGAAACGGGAAAAACAAAGTGTTTCATAAAACCCCAAATTTTTTCTAAGTGTAGCGGGTAATCAAAAGGGGTCTTTGGACGATGAGAATCAGCCAGGGATTAAATTGTTTCAAACTGGGAAAACCCACTTGATCTTTTTTAATCGGGAGGATCCATTGGTCCCTCTAAGATATAAAAAGATGCAAGTGTTATACTGTAAGTTCCATTTATCATTTTTGCAGTGAAACCCAGGAGCTTCAAGTTATTACTCTGAAAACTTGTTACATTCCATCTTTTGGCCACAAGTCAATCATTTTTTCAACTAGGTTTGGGTTATTTGTTTTGATAGATTCATGGGATCTATGTATTGTACCCATATATATGGGCACTAATATATAGCCATATTTTACTGGCCTAAGTAAAAATTGTTTGTAAAAAAAACAAATTTTAAAATCAAAAAGAGAAAATTGCAACTTTTAAAAACCCCTTTCCCCCCCTGGGGAAAAATTTCCTAGCTAATAAATTTAAAAAAATGTATAAAATTTTGGATCCCCAAAATTTGGCCCCCTTATTTTAAACTTCCCAATAAATTTTTTAAAACTTGTTAACCCTTTTACAACCCCGTTTATTGGACCCCAAAAACTTGCAAAAAAAAATTTAAAAAACCCATTTTCCCCTTGCTAGAAAAATTTCCCACGTAAAAACAAACCCTTTTTTACAGCCCCTATCATAAGCATTGGGTACCCACTCTTAGGAACATTTAGCAAAAAACACTCCTAAATAACTATTGATTTTTTTTCCAAAGCTGGTTATATCTGGTTATGTCACTTATCTTAGGATAGGTTGAGCTGACAGAAAAAAGTCAGGGAGGACACATTTTTTAATTTAAGGGTTTTGTTTGATGATACTAAATCTGAAAAAACAATTTTTCAAGTGTTTTTAAATTTAAAAGGTTTTTGGGGTTTTATTAGATTTTCAGATAAAATCACCCCCCTTTTTTGTTGAGGGGTGTTTGTAAAAACTATAAAAAAAAAGGGCTCAATCGGGTTTGGGAAAACACACACGAATATAAAGATATTGGGGTCTAAAACCCTTTCGGTTGAAACTAATCCAGGTACAGCACGCTTAAACGCCTTTTTCTTTTCCAGGGGTTTGAAATGAGCAGCTCCGTCCATCCCCCGAGGGCTCCACGGGGACCCCGGGGGTAATGAAAAAGGGGGAAAAAGAAAACGGAATAAACCCTTGGGGGGCAATTTCCAAGGTTTCGATGGAAACAAATAGACTAGAGCGCTAGGTAATAAGCACGGGGCGGCTTAAATTTAAAAAAGTAGAAATTAAATTTAATTTTTTGTACGGGCATTTTCCCCTTTTCGGGGGGAGGCTGTCCCCTTCTTCAAAATCAGTTTTTTTAGAGTTCAAAACCCTTTAAATGTATTTTTGGAACCTGTGAATCAAACTAGTTTTGACTGCAATGTTCAAAGAAGAGGTTACCTGTAAGTAAAATTTCCTTTGTTTAGGATCAATTCCTGGTTTTGATCTCAAAGATAATAAAAAAAAAACACACCAAATCAGCATTTTAGTGAAACCTTTTTAAGAAAACACCCCTTTTGTCTAAAAGAAACATTCTGTAAAAAGTGTTTTATCAAATCTTCAATAAATTACAACCCTTTCTAGGCCCTTTTTTTTAATGAAATTTGGGGTAAACGCAAGAGGTTTCCACTCAAAAATTTAAAGGGGATTTTATTTAAAAAATAAGTTTAATTTAAAAGAATTAAAGAACAAAGTTATTTACTAAATTTTTTTCCTTACAATCAAGGCACCCCGTACATGTGTTTTAAAATTTCTTTTGTCAAGGGTGTATCAAACATGACATTGATTTTAAGGGTTCCCATCTTCATATAATGTACAGAAAAAAAAAACGTAAATGGGAAAAAGGTTCCAAAATAAAACTGGGAAGGGAAAATCTTATCTAGCATTATTGAAAAAACCCCAATTTTTTCAATTTTTGAAACCTTTAAAAATTTTCTAGATAGTGCCAGGAAACATTTGGAAAAAATTTAAATGTCACCTTTAAAACAACAAAAAAAGGAAAAAGAAGAAAAGGTTTTAATGTGCATTTAATATGTTTGGCTATTAAAAAAAGGAATGGAAAAAAAATTTTAACTCAATTTTCAAGTTTTGTGTCCTTGGGCAAATAAGTTTTAACATGCAGACCCGTATGAAAATTTAATTTTTGAAAATCAACCCTGTCCCAAAAAACCCAAAAACCATTTTAAACTTAAACCTTAACAAACTTTTAAAAAAATAGTACACTTAAACATTTCAAAAATTTAAAAACCCCATTCTTTGCAATTAATTAAAAATTTCTTAAAATTTTAAGGGACTTGTTGAGTTGTATGTTTCATTCACTGTGATGTGCAATCAAAAACAAAATTTTAAAAAGGCTTTTTAAATATAAAGGAAAATAAATTTCCAAGTGCAAAAAAAAAGTAAAATTTGTCCAATTTGGGAATTAAAACCCCGATTTTTTGTAAAAGGGTTTTCTTATTTAAAAATTTTAAATTTGGTTTTTGTAAAGACACAAATTTTTAAAAACAAAACAAACTAAAAACCATACAAAAAAGGGCCCCCATTATTCAAAAACTTTTGTTTACGTGAAACATACAGGGGGAAAATCTTGCTTGCAGTTACAGTTAATGTAATAACCATCTGATCCCTCTTTAGCAGTCATCATTTCCAGCAAATGTTCCTGGAGCTGCAAGCAAGATTTTCACAGCATTTATAAGGAATTATTGACCATTCAAATGTGTTTCAGTTCATCAGTATTTCTGTGGATACCTTGCGTTCTCAGTCCTATTAAGATCCTACTACAGCATCTTAATAGAGTTCTGTTCACGACAAGGCCATTCCAAAACACAAATCTTCCTCTTTTTTCTTTTTTTTTTAAATGTTTGGTTGATTTACTTTTGTGCTTCAGTCACTTTCTTGTTGCTTCAACCAGAAAACCATAAAAGATGTTATTTACTGTACATGTACACAAGCTTCTCTAGGTTACCCACCACCTCTCTTTGCTCCTTCTCTTATCTAATTGTTCTAAGCAGCTGTTCCACCATGGTCAAAATGGAGAAAAATTGCACTGGAACAGAGTACATAGAGTGTTTGCCCAAAAAAAAGACCGAACCCAGGTCTAAGATGATCTAAAAAATATGAAGATAGTCAGCACTTGAAAATAAATAAAAGTGGTTTATTCAACCCAACAACAATGTTTCAACTCTGAACATAGCCTTTCGCAAGCAGTTACACACATTGTGAAGGTGCAATATATAGTGGAGTGAACATTTACATCCATTAACAATGATTGTAGAATTAATAATGCAATGAAGAAAATCATGAATAAAATATCACAGTAATATTGATAAGAAACACAATCAGAAACATTGACAGCCGTGAACATCATGTATTAGACAATATTACACAATAATCTTGTCAGGAAACCCGTGCCCACTCGAGGGTCAACGGCCTGACTTGGGGTGTATTTGTGACGATGCGCTCCTTCTAGGGGTACACAAGGTCAGCTGGATACGGTTTCACAGTTAACCCCTGTCTACATGGGCAAAAGAGGACCCAAGAAGTGGGAGAGGATAACCCGCTCACCCACAACCCTGTATGGTTGGGAGAGATCTGTTCACCCGCATCGGTGAAACAGAACTCTGCCAGTCCGGAAGACTGCCACCAGTTCCTCGTTAGTTACACGCCTGGTCCCTTACAGACCCATAACCAGGCCAGGAACCTGCCCTGGGTAGAAATATATCAGAGATCGAGAATATGGATATGTGAATTGGATCGGGACAACAGACCAGCTCTGGATCAAAGTTTATATATTTTTAATCCCCTTGTGAGCACACAAGACAAGCAATACATACATAGTGTGCTAGATATACTGGTCAGTGGTTAAAATACAGATAGAACATGGGTACAGATAAAAGAAGCAGCAAGTGTTGAGTTACCTTAAGTTAGCTTGGCATAGGGCACACATTGGGGGTGTGAATGTGACCTGCTAGTCCTAGGTGGAAGCTCCCGGCATGCTGGTGCATGTACTCCCCTTACAGCAGAGACGACACTAGGCCCAGGTAGCCCCTCACTTTTAACTATACTGGGACATACCACATCACACCCCAGTCACACCTCTGGGAAGGTGTGCACACTCCTCCCTTCCAGGGCCATGCTGTTCCTAGCTTTAATTAGCAAGTAAATGGTTCTGCACACCAAGTAAGAATATAGAAATGGGTGCTATACTAAGTGGAAGAAGAAGACTCAAAAGTCTATATATATATATATATATATATATATATATATATATATATATATATAAATATATCCACCGCACACCAGGAAAAGTTCCTAGCTTCAGACATGAAGCAGGCTGTATTACAGTAGGTCAATATCGCAGGCTCATACTCCAAGTACCATCAGAACTGGATGAGTCCAAGCTACGACTGGGTATAAAGCACCTGGTCGCTGCTCTGTTCCTGTTATCAGTTTCCCTTTCTCCCTGTCCATTGGTCCTGTAAACGAGGGAATGCCAGCTATACGAGTGGGGCTCTTTCATATTTAAAAATATATAATCAGGATGTGTTTGAGATGAACAGTTATACCATAAAGTGTGCATAATGCTGTAGTGTCTTAATGGCTATGGAATGCTATTTTGTCTTTCTGGATGACCTGATCCCCTGCTGGGATGGTGCCCAGCTCTCAATGATGTCTTCCTGCAGGTGTGAAATTGCAGACACTGTGGTCCTTAACGCTAACAAGCCTCTTCCACCATGACATGTGTTGAGCAGTAGGGGAGCTTAGATTAAGTTCTGAATCCTGCAATATGATGGTGAGGGAATCTGGGTGAAGTTACATGAGCTGGGGGAGGGGGGGTGACTTTTGTCATGCATGAAAACTGTCTACAGTAGCACTGACTTTCATTTTTGCCCACAGCAACCAATAAAAGCTCCACTTTCATTTTTCCAGAGCACTATATGAAATGAAAGGGAACTTTGATTGGTTGCTATTGGCAACAAAGAAAGTCTTAGACCTAGACAGTTCGTACATGTGGCCCTTGGGTTATGTTTGTCTATAATTTTGACCTAGATAACAACCAGGCCAAATCCTTTAGTAATCAAAATAGAAATTCAAATAATTCCAAAAAGGTTCACTTACTTTTTTTTGCAACTGTTTCCTTTTATATTTGATCCATGAATACAATAATAGCAACATAGTAAGTAAAAAACACTGCTTGATTAAAAAAATATTACAGAAACACTTTGAATAAGCTGGCAGCATGAGGAAGAATATGACTGATGCATTTAATGTTAATACATGTAAAGTAATGCACATAGGTCACAGTAGCCGTATCACTGTATATACATTATAAGATAAAACCGGAATTAATGAAACAAGAGCATGACCTAGGTTTTCTGATTATTTATCAGAACTTCGTGTCAACCAGCAGATGCAAAAGGATTTTAGGGTGTATATCGTAAGAGCCAAAAACGTTAATGTAAGGCAATTTAACCTCCTTTTAAATCCCTTGTTCAACTGCATCTCATATATGGGATTCCGTTTTGGACTCCACATTGATAAAAGGCTATTGTAGAGCCTGGAAAGGGTTTAAAGGTGGTAGAAAAAAAATTATTTGAGAGCAGCACCAGCCCTCCAATCCAACTCCATTATATCAGGAAATGCAACAGATGCCACAAAGACAAGTCACTCCAAACTTGTATGTTCAGTCCATGGAAAAAAGTAGCTCAGTCACATCTGTGTCAGGTTGAGAACCCGTAATTCGAGTGAAGCGGAATGAAAGAAGCTCAGGAGGGGCAGTGGCGCGGAACAGTTAGGTAAGTTTTAGGCATTTTTTTAAATCATTTTTGGACCACCCTTGCCCAATGGAATATTTTTTTTTTACTGGACACCTCCTTTAATAATTAATGTGCTCTGGTGGCACAAGCTAAGCACAAAATAATGAACATTCAAATGGCATATGTGGGAAAAATTGCACTTTCACTTTGCACATTCCTCTACATATCAAAATGCTTGTTGCACCTCTTAATTAATGTCTAGAGTGGTTAAGTTTCCACTATAAGATTGTTTCTTGGGGGTCTTTCTAATTTTTACTTCATAGCTTCTATAACTGTGTGCTAATGCTTTGTAATTAACCAAATTAGAACTGAGCTTTTTCACTTCTGAGACCTATATAACGTCCAGATAAAAAATCACGGCCAAATAGAGGGTTTCTCTAAAATCAAGAAGCACAACATAATGATAATAGAGGTATCTATTCACAATGGAATAAGCTGGGCACAACATATATGTTGGGCACTATAATGGCAGCAGCAACCAATGATCAGCACCATCCACTAAACATTAAGGGGGACATGTCTGAAAACTGTCTTGGTCTAAGACTTTTCTTGTTGCCCATAGCAACCAATCAGAGTTCCCTTTTCATTTCATATAGAACTCTGAAAAAATGAAAGGGGCATTCTGATTGGTTGCTATGGGCAACAAGAAAAGTCTTAGACCAAGACTGTTTTCAGACATATCCCCCTAAATTCTGGAAAACACATGTGGGGTAAAAATGGGCAGTGCATAAATCCTTAAAGGAATTCCTTCAGGTGCTTCCAAACTAGAGTAAATAGTATATTCCTATGTAATGGTACTCGAGGGGATCTGCTAATACAATAATGCATCCAAAGCCCAGTCCAACAAACTCTGTGCCCAAAAGCACAACAAGTTGCAACATCAAGAAGGAAAAGTCTTATTATGAAAATCGTTAAAGGGGTTTTCCCTCCACAATGAGTAGCTTTAAGCATGTAGGCAAAGGTAAGAAAAGGCAATAATTAAATACATTACTATTCAAATTTTGTCTTCTGCTTGTTTACACAAGCATTACCAACCATCTCTCTCTGCCTTCATTACTCCCGCTGCCCTGTCTGACCATATTTTTCCCCCTTCTAAGCCACTCTTGCCTCTCACCCAACAAACCAGTAAGTTCTATGCTGCACTGACGAGGGGCAAATACCCTGAAACAGCTGTCTGCAGATTAATTTAACTGATTTGGCTCAAATCCCTTTCACATTGTAAGGCTCCTGTGAGCTGCATGTGAATTGAGGATAACTACATCCATTAGAGTGCACTTAGGAGTTCTACAGCTCTTTTCCCATAAGTCTTTGCTTTATGCAAAATAGTCAGTGAGGTCTGAAAGGCAAGTAAATCCTCACACCAACCAATTTATTAGTGGCTCTCCTCAAGGAGAGATTTTCCCCCTTCTGACCATGGGGATGTCATTCTCTGCTGTGTTATCTCCAACACAAGAACTTGTTTATCTACTATACGTTACTAACAAGATGCAACCCTTTAGAGTTCTGTAGACTTGTGCGCTACAGTTTACAAACCTCCAGCACTCCTGTCACTGTAGCAGGCTCAGCTAGCAATAGCAGAGCTGATATGCCAATCACTTCTGTAGAACCAACAACATCCTAACCAGGAAGCGTGATTCTGAAACTGGTTGTGAGAGTATGCTGGTTGTGAGACTATGTAACTGCTTTAAATGGGGTATTCACATCTATTTGATTAGCTTTGAAAATGTTGGCAAAGCCAAATATAGATTATCATCAAATTCACCTTAAAGCAGCAGCGCTGCGAGGGAATCAGCTGCCAGCCCGCCGCCACGGGCCGCTAAGTGATACGGGGCCGGGCAGGATTCCAGACTCTAAGCAGGCGCAGCGCAGTTTATTCATGGGGGCTGCGGGCCGCCACGGCCCGCAGCTGCCGCACTTAAGGAATCTGTGACTGCTGCCTGCGCTGCCAGTGTCTCTCGTCTCATTTATAGAGGCGGGCTGCGCCTGCGGCCACTACACAGAGCCGCCGGCTGCCACACCACAGCTGAGGGCCGCCGCAGTGAGCACTGCAAGGATGCTCCGTAGTGGCCTGAGTTAGCAACTTAGCAGCGAGTACATAAATCTGGCTGTGGCCACTACGGAGGGGCCGCCGAGCCCACAATTGAGGGCTGCTGTGAGCCGGGTTGCAGCCACAGGTTACTCTCTTCTGGATGGCATGGTG
The DNA here is from genome assembly GCA_025379985.1 of Phyllomedusa bahiana. Lineage (NCBI taxonomy): Eukaryota > Metazoa > Chordata > Amphibia > Anura > Hylidae > Phyllomedusa > Phyllomedusa bahiana. The sequence goes on from JAODAL010011791.1 coordinate 70,037, forward strand.
ATGGTCACATGTCAGGAGGTGGGGCAAGACGTGAACGCAGGGAGATGGGAGCGTTGAGGCCAGCTAGTTCCCAGTGCACAATAGAGACGTTCACTGGCTCCACCTCCCCAGTCCTGCAGCCTTACCCATGCTGAATGTGCCTCTGCCTCTCCTGGGACCCGGCTCAGCTCCTGCAAGATTGCCTCTAATAGTAAGTAGTTTGTAGCTTCACTGATTGGGCCCTTGCCACTTGTCAGCCTGGTAGTAGGAAGGCAAGGCCCAAGGGAAGTAGGTACATAGCTACCAACCGCTCTTGGGCCTTGTTCTCCTACATACCTTCTCCTACGTACCTCCCTTGGTGCCCGCCCGCCTGCCTACGTATCTCCCTTGGTGCCCACCTGCCTATGTACCTCCCTTGGTTCCCACCCGCCTACGTACCTCCCTTGGTGCCCGTCCACCCACCTACGTACCTCCCTTGGTGCCAGCCCGCCAGCCTACGTACCTCCCTTGGTGGCCGTCTGCCTACGTACCTCCTTTGGTGCCCGCCCACCTACGTACCTCCCTTGGTGCCCACCTGCCTACGTACCACCCTTGGTGCCCACCTGCCTATGTACCTCTCTATGGTGCCGTCGCCTACGTACCTCCCTTGACGCCAGCCTACGTACCTCCCTTGGTGCCCTGTCTGCCTACGTACCCTTGTGCATACCTACCTCCCTTGGTGCCCGCCCTACGACCCCCTTGTGCACCCGCCCCACACTCCCTTGGTGCCCTCTGCCTACGTACCTCCTGGTGCCACCCGCCAGCCTACGTACCTCCCTTGGTGCTGCCTCCTCGTACCCTTGCCCAACTACTACCTCCCTTGGTGCCATGCTCCCCCCTGCGCTACACTCTTGGTACCTCCTTTGGTGCCCGACCGCCTCTGTACCTCCCTCGCTGCCAGCCCGTCTGCCTACCTACCTCCGTGGGTGCCCGCCCACCTACCTACCTCCCTTGGTGCCTGTCTGCCTATATACCTCCCTTGGTGCCTGCCTGGCTGTCCTCCCACCTGCGTACCTTTGTCTGCCTACGTACCTCTGTTATTGCATGCCCATCTGCCCACGTCCCTTACTTGGTGCCAGCCCGCCCGCCTATGTGGGCTGGTGAGACCTGTGTGCCAGGGCTGATTTTGAGTCCCAGTCCGGCCCTGGTAGAAGCATTCTTATAGACATTACGGAGAGAGAGATAAACAGGGGGTTCATAATTCCATGTATTTTCCAGGGATTTAATAATAACTAGGAACTATGACACGTGGTGTCTGTCTCTAGTTGTCAGGGCTGATATAGGAAGAAGGCATAAAGTAGAATTGGATAAGGCATTCCCCACAGCAAGGTTTTTGGGGACTTTTTCTTTCGTTTCGTTTTAAAGAAACTGTCTGAAAACCTGCAAGCAATGCTCCACCATAGACTTCAATAGAAAAACAGTTCAGCAGTCCCCACTGAACTGTTTTCCCGCCGGGCGGTTTTTCACACTGCCGGCGGTCCAAAAAAAATAGAACAGTTCATTTTTCCGACCATTTCCAGACGAAATTTAACATTGAGTCAAGTAACTCTCAGAAAGTGATGAGTTGTTTTTTTGGGTGCGATTTTTGGTTCGTTTTTGACCGCATTTTTTGGGCTGTTTCGGTTTTGCAATAAAATGAGAATCATCCCACCTATATTGGTGTGTTTTTTGCATTCCCTTTTTGGGCACTTTTTCACAGGAAAGTCTCGCAAAGCACATTGAGTTGAACAGAGTTTTTTAATCCTCTTTTTAGCCTCAACTAACCACATTTTTATGCCGTTAACATGCACATGTGCTTAAAGTGAGAGAAAAAGTTAGCATATGTGCATCATTGTTAAATTGTGGAGATAAAAAAAATCACATGGTTCTTGCACTAATCTGGAATACTTTTGCACTCATTATACTTTTTAGCTTTAAAAACAGTCCAAAAACCAGTGAGGAGTGGTGACATCATCCCAACCCTCCCTGTCCCTGCTCCATCCCCAGTCCTCAGTCTTTGTGAGTAGTGGAAGGGAGAGGATGTCACAGCTCTGTAGGCCTCCTGTAATGGTCAGTTCTCATGCCTAGAGAGCTGTCACCTCCCTCCACGAGCTCCTTGTAACAGAACACCTGCATTGGTGTAAACAGTTACAACTACAGCCTGAAATGATGAAACAAATATGAAAAATGCTAAATGCTCTACCTCCAGCCTGAAAGAAGAGGAGGAGAAGACTGTATAAGGCTGTGTTGTATGGATGTGTTATATCTGGCAGCTAAAGAGACTGAGTAATTGCCCAAATCCTGCAAACAGAGCTACCACTGTGAGAGGAGCATAGAGAGCTCAGGGAGGCTTTATTACACAGCTCAGAGGGGAGTGAGACAAAGACAATGACAATCAGGCAGCAGCTAGCACAGAAAGCTCAGGAAGCCAGTTTAAGTTTTAGTTTTACACGGTTCAGAGGGGAGTGAGCACAGAGAGTGCAGACAGCTTATCACCGCACTGGGGGCATGTCCCAGACAGTGGGCATGTCCCAACCAGGGTTGAACTAAATATCCAACAGCCAATCACAGCAAATGAGGCATGACCAGATCTTAGGCTGCTGATTTAGCTCTAAAGACACACAGATTAACTAATATCTGCTATACTAAAATATTCAGGTAATACAAAAAAATTGTAAAAGTGCTTATTTTTATTGTCCCCATCATTAGAGATATGATCTTTGTATTGAGAAAACCCATTTTACTTTCAGAATGTGTAAAGTATTGCTCAAACTTCCAAATAATACCTTTTGGTGTGTTGAAAAACTTTCATGACCTTCATTATCTCTAGATAGTTGAGTGGAAATGAAAGATCTTCATCTGTTGAAAAAAATGTTGTCCTAGTTTCTTTATATCTCTCTGTTACTAATTTGTCAGCATGGTGATAAACTTTTATCTTTTCAATGTCCATTGGTACAGTAGGAGGTTCTGGCTTAATCCACATATTTAGTAAAATTTGTTTTACAAAAAAAAAAATGCCAATATGTACTATACCAGAGACTCTATAAAGAGGCACATTTCTTGGTTCCATTTGATCAGTCTCTTCAGGGGTGTGATATAATGGAACAGCAAGGGATCAGGATGTTTTTTTAGGATTATCTTCCAATGCTGACTTAGATGGGCCTCAAGAACATCTCAAAAATTTTGAATAATTGGGCATGTCCAAAAACAATGCCAAGAGACAGCTCCACATTTAGTAAGTCTGTCTAGAAAAAGTAGAGATGGTGAGAGATTAAAAGCATAAATGACAGTGTGTATAAACCTGAAATATGATTCACAAAGGGGTCTTATATTAGTGATGTGATAGAACTATATTATATTCTGCTATGCAATTCCACTTTACTATAAACTATAACTCTGAACTGAGCCTTGCAGGGAGATCACAACTAAAAGGAGGTTCATTTGCAAATGACATAGTCCCACATTTTTTCTTCCTTCATTGCATAAAATTCTCATGTTACATAAAATGTTAAGCTGATGAATACCTTACCACAAAAGATAATAATGATAAAATCAATGACAATTTAAAAAAGCAAGAAGATGCCTAAACAAATATAATTTCTAAAAAGAAATCACAGACAGAAATTGATCCAAGTAATATATCCAACTTCCATGTGGAGTTGTAAAGTTTTTAGTTTTTTTTCTCCATCAAAATGTAACAATGAATACAATCATGCAGATTTACAAATCCTGTTTTAAGCTTAGTCAGTGTAAACATAGGCTAGACAATCAAATAAAGCACTCAAATTATCATAGTGACTTCGTTTAACTTTCTATATCAAGTATTTGTTTACTTTGCATCAACATTCTATGCCCAAGTTTTGTAGAATTTAAACCATGTCCATTTCCTACATCACTCTCCGCTGGTCATGTTAGGTACAATAAGTGTCATAAACACATTATAAATCTGTCATAAAAGAGATTCACCAAATTGTATTATAATGTGTAAAATGTTGGTGCATTTTATTACAGAATCTCAGCATCTTGATTGCAAAAATGTTATGGAATACTCATTGGTTCTGATAAAGAATTTTTATATCTACTATTCCATTTCATTGTTGGCAAAGGTAAATAAAGATTATTGACAAATACATTGCTATTCTGGATTTGCTTCCCACCTGACCACCTCTCTCTGCACAAATAGGCTGTAACAGTGGTTGGTGGTTTCCAGGGCCATATCTATAACTAAGAACTCAAGGGCACAAGTCTAGGAAAGAAAGGGTGAGGCAGCAATTATAGGCAAACACAACATTTTATTTAGTTTCTTCCACTTTGGTGCTGCTGCCAGATAACTGTTTGACTGGCAGCAGTGAGGAAGAAGGTGTAAAGGGCCTCTGTAGTCCATACACAACAGGATGTCTGAGAAGGACGCAGCAGAGCTACAACTTCAGTAGCTCTAGTGAGGAGCTATGGACTTTTGGCACCAAGCGATCTTGCTGCAATACTGTTTCCACAGCAGGGACATAAATCATAAATCATAAACCAGGAAAGTTCATGATCTCTGTAGCAGTATGCAGCGATGAAATATGGGCCCCCCCTCTTTACCTGCAGTCACCTGCCAGATGCTGTGATGTAGGAGATAGACCAACATTCAGGGATTCATGCAGTTTTAGTATGTAAATGTAATGTGTAGTTTGTGTGTCTGGTATGTGAAACAGTGTGTGTATATGAAGTGTGCAGTCTGTGTATATGCTTCCTGGCTCCTCCACTTCATTTCCACTGACATCCCCACTATTATCATGGGAGTTGTCAATATCCCCATCATCACCGCCCACTCCACTACTAACAAACTCCTTTCACTCTACTCTTCCTTTCAGCTCTCCCAGTGGATCTCTGAAGCCAGTCATAAAGAAGGACACACACTGGACCTCATCTTCACCCACCTTTGCCCCCTATTTGACCTCTCAAACTCTCCTCTCCCCATTTCTGACCACAACCTGCTTACCTTCTCCACCATCTCCACTCCACCTGCCCCTCTGGCCCTAAATCTAGTGCACCCCCACAGGAATTTCGAAAACCTTAACTAATGTTGAGCGAACAGTAAAAAGTTCTAGTTCGATTAGAACTTTGAACTTGACATATATGAACATGCTAATGCATTACTAAGTGTACTAAAAAAAGAAAAGTAAAAAACATAAAAATGTGTCAAAAATAAATATTTAATAAAAATAATTGTGCCTGCATTACCCCACGAAAAAAACTTTACACATATTAAGTATCCACACGACCGTTATAACCTGTAGAATTAATCTAACAAGTTATTAAGTGTGAAATGTGAATGGTGTAAAAAAAAAAAATTAAAAATTAAAAATTTAAAAAAATTCTGCAATTATTTATAAGTGAACTTAAACTATTCCCCCATAAAGTACATCTTTTTCCGAATAAAACAAGGCCTTATACAACTGCATCACTGAAAAAAAAAAAAAGTTATGACTGTTAAAATTCAGGGAGGCAAAAACTAAAAAAATGTGCTGGTCATTAAGTACTTCAGGCTTTCGGCTTAAGGGGTTAAAATGCCATTGGTAGCAGACCCTAAGATCAAGATTGAGTTTAGCGCCTGACCTAAAGAAAATCTGTCAAACTGAACATGCTTTCTGGTCTGCAGGTAGCATGTTATAGAGCAGGAGGAGATACAGTAAAACCTGTCATTTTTTAGTTAAAATTCCTGCTCATGTTGTATTATGGAGTCCAGTAGGTGATGCTAAGGGTGACTAACAACCTTCTTTGTCTAAGTGTGCATGCAGAAATAGCTGTCAATTACTGATAACATCGCCCACCAGACTCCTTAACCCAATATAAGCAGATATTGAAATAACAGATTACAAATTTTACTAAATCATTTCCAAAAAACTGTATATGAATCTGATTAGCTCCTTCTGCCCTATAGCATGATGCTTGCAGATCTGACAGCACGTATATAAAAGACAGGTTCCCTTTAAGAAAATTACAACCTTTCACAACTTATTTTAAAGTAAATATATAATGCACCTACATATATACAGTGTATATGCACACACATATATATATATATATATATATATATATATATATATATATACACACACTATATATATATATATATATATATATATATATATATATATATATATATATATATATACATACATATTGCACCAGGTGTATGCACCCAATGCCAAAATAAGTCCTTAAAGATCAGCTCCCTGCATACAAAAGTATTAACATTACCACAATCATTTGCCCCCTTTAACACATGTACATCAACACCTTACTAAAATTTTGTAATTTTCCTGACATAGGAAAACTCTTTTCGTCATCGTACTCTTGGATCTAGCATCACAATAGGCTGCGTGAGGCTGGAAAAACACTGCAAAAATGTTACTCATCGGGGTCTTATTAATTATTCTCATCTCTAGTTGCAAGGTGCTTTGCTGCATGGTTGGGTCACACGCTGAGTAAGACATCTTACATCACCACAAAAAGAAACCCATACATGATACCCATACATGAACAGGATTTACCAAATTACCAGTAACTGATTGATTCCCCAAAGAAATGACTTTATTCATCTCTGCTTATTCCTCAAAACTTTAAACTTTAGATAATTGTTTTCTGAGAATCAAGCTGTCAGCCTCTTCCGGTGATAAGTGTTTTCTGTACAACAGATGAAACAGCATTAGCAGACCCTGGATATATATTTCTTGAACACAGGTTGTCTACAGCAGGTAATTTGTGTTCAAATTGGAACAGCTGTTTTATTTTGTTCTTTGTGGAAATTGCTGGCGATAAAGTTTTACAACTTCTCAAATACTGTCAGTTGATCAGCAGCAAAATGCGTTTTTATTGGCATAATGTTCTCTATTTTATAATTAAACTAAGATCACTGAGGAAATTCAACAGTTTGTGGAGAAGCATTAATGTTGCCTTAGGGGAAATATTGATACTATTCTCAAGACTAAGGGCGACATGTATGAACCGGGCTGCGGCAGAAGTCAGTTGTCTTGTCAGCCTGACGTCTAGCACAGACCCGTTCAATCCATTTTTTAAACGGCCGAACGCTAATATCGGATGCATTACAGGGCGCCCGCGGCACTTTGTAATGTGCCTGATTTCAGAGGGCGTGCGGAAGGCGGGGCGCACTAGAACCGTACGAAGCTACACATTTATAGCTTTAGCATTACTGCTGGAACAGGTAGAGCACTTTCAAAATGGTTTACTTGAGCCAGAATTGTCATTTCTGTACTAGAATACGCCTGATTTATGACCTGTGGTAGAACAGGTTCATAGATTCAGGCGAATTCTACACTTTTATTATGCACATAAAAATTGCCGTCTAAGCGCCAAAACTCTTACATATCACCCTAAGTTCATACAATTTCAAATAGATTGTGGCACTTCTTTTTGCCATAACTGGCAGATTCACTTTGACATGTAATGAGGGAGGTTTACTTTTAAACATATCTTGCCATAACTAAAACAAATCAAAATACACCATTGTATGTGCAGAGACTCAAACAATTAATATAATGCTTATCTTGAAGATTTAGACATACAGCTCAATGATACAGACATTACCAATCTAACTATGTATTGGAATTCATTCAACAATTAGGGTGCTTTCACAGGTTGCGTTTTTTCAATGCGTTTTTTGTGCTGGAAGGCAAAGCAATTAATGCTGTACATTGCTGCACAAAAATCGTGGTAAATTCGCGGTTAAAATTACCACGATTTTTGCCGTGATTTTTGTGCAGCAAGTACAGCATTAATTGCTTTGCCTTCCATCACAAAAAACGCATTGAGAAAACGCATTAAAAATGCACCAAAAATGCACTCTGTGAAAGCACCTTGAGGCTATGTTCACATGGTGTAATTGCGGGGACGTATTTCACCCGCAATTACGCTGTGTGCTTGGGAGCGGGGACAGGGCAGAGGGCCGGCAGCCATAGATATTTATTATTCACGGTGCGTATACTCCGTGAATAATTGACATGTCACTTATCTCCCCTCGTGGCGTATTGTCCGAGCGGGGAGAGGAGACGTAATCCATAGTTCTCTATGAGAACTGTTGATTACCGTAATTATTGGGATGTATCTCGCCCCGTATTTAGCGCAGTACGGGGCGAATTACGGGAAGAAATATGTCCCAATAATTGCTGTGTGAACATAGCCTAATAGAGCCTCCCAGAGCACAGACCCAACTAATTTAAATTGATGAGATAACTTAACCCTTTAGTGACATCTATAACATTCATGATGGATCATGAAAAGCATCAAAGGGCTTATTTAAATGAAGAAAACTGTATGTTTGGACCCTGTATAGCAGTATAGTTCATTCAGGTCCATACTCAGGACTTGTAAGTATTAATGTGTCATATTTCTTCATTTGGCTCCCTATACCATCTTATAGCAAAGACTGTAGGAGAGAATTCTTCCATAATTAAAATATACCACAGGGACATAATAATCCCATAGATGGGTTAAAGTGGTACATTAATTAGTAAAGAAGATCTTAAAGGGAAAATTAGATCATTCTGGATAAACAATTTTTCTGCTGCGGAGTAAGCTCTATGATATGCTCAGCTGACAACATGTATGTGTTTGTATAAACATGTTCTCCTGGCACCTCGAGACTCTGGAAGCCACCAATTCCAAACACTGGAGCATGGATTTTTTTTTTATTTTTCATTGACTAAACAAGGACTACACTACACAGGCAATCCCCGGATTATGAATGGGATAGGGGCTGTAGGTTTGTTCTTAATTTGAATATACTGTATATATATAAGTCAGAACAGGTACATTTATTAAATGTAACGCCAGTAAAAAAAAAAAAGTACATAGTTTTGGATAGTGTAAGGAAGTTAGCAGCCCTTTTACATTTGAAGATTTCACCTAACTTTCTGTCTCTCATGTGCTGCTTTGACATGCTGGCACTTGTAGTTCCACAGCTAGTAGCTGCATGGAACACAGAACTACAAATGTCAGCATGACATTGCAGTACATGTTAAACACATGTACTAATCAGCACCCATACAATTAGTACATCTGTGTGGTATGCTTGCACTTGTAGTTCCCCAACTACAAATACCAGTATGTCACAGATGTACTAATTGTATGGGTGCTGGCATAGTACAGTATTTTACATTGGAGGCAGCCAGTGAGTGGTGGGGGATACAGGGAGTAATAAGAACAGACCTGCTGTTCCAGTGCCAATAGCACAACAACATAACACCATAAATGCGTGAGCGAGCGCTCAGGTTGTGCCAGACTGAAGACAGAGATTCCCTTCGCGAGGAAGGAAGGTAAAAGTGAACTACTGTGCTGTGCCAGTCAGAAGAAGACTTGTGACGTTCCGATATTATTATGGAACAGGACTCGGTGTGTGATATCAGCAGGCTGAACCACGCCCCATAAGTCTCTGTTTATAACTAGGAGCCAGATATAAGTTGAAATGTTGGAAGGCAGGGACTGCCTGTATGTTCATGATACATTTGTTACAGGGGTCAGAACAGACATTCATTGGTTAGTACTATTCTTTATGTACCACTGGGTCTTAAATAACAGCAAAAACACATATCATTAGTACATCCGATGATTTCGCTCTGTATTACAGGGACAAAGTCTTTATTTTCCTTATAGCAGAGAAGGTTCAATCTGGTGACATTTTATTCTTGTATTTGAGATATCAACCATGAGGTGGAAGCTGATTTAATACAGCATTTGCCTAGTATATGAAATTGTGTGACCAGATCTGGTCTCATCAAACCACTGGTCCATGAAAAATAAATAACAAATACCTTGAAGGGAATCACAGATCTGATGAATGAATTCACCAGTGCCTTCCAATGGGCAGCAAATTAGATATGAACCCATATTTCCCATGTGATTACATGCACACTGATAAACTCCACTGACCTAAAAAAAGACTCTTTCAGCTCAGAAAAGTACATTTTGACAAAGCTGGTGATTTGCTACCTGATTTAGAGGGGAATTACCTGAATGGTATATATGTACACTACCATTCAAAAGTTTGGGGTCGCTTAGAAATGTCCTTAATTCTTGAAGTACAGTTTTTTTCAATGAAGCTAACATTAAATGAATCAGAAATACACTCTATACATTGTTATTGTGGTAAATGACTATTCTAGCAGCAAACGTCTGGTTGTTAATGCAATATCTACATAGGTGTATATAGGCCCATTTCCAACAACCATCACTCCAGTGTTCTAATGGTACATTGTGTTTGCTAACTGTGTAAGACAGATATTGAATATTTTGAACACCCTTGAAAACCCTTGTGCAAGTATGTAAGCACAGCTGAAAACAGTTTTGCTGATTAGAGAAGCAATAAAACTGACCTTCCTTTGATCTAGTTGGGAATCTGCAGAATTACATTTGTTGGTTCGATTAAACTCGCAAAATGGCCAGAAAAAGAGAACTTTCATGTGAAACTCAGCAGTCTACTCTTGTGCTGAGAGATGAAGGCTATTCTGTTACAGAAATGGCCAAGAAACTGAAGATTTCCTACAACGGTGTGTACTACTCCCTTCAGAGGAGAGCACAAACAGGCTCTAACCAGAGTACAAAGAGAAGTGGGAGGCCCCGTTGCACAACTGAGCAACAAGACAAGTACATTAGAGTCTCTAGTTTGAGAAATCGATGCCTCACAGGTCCTCAACTGGCAGCTTCATTAAATTGTACCCGTAAAACATCAGTGTCAACGTCTACAGTGAAGAGGCGACTCCGGGATGCTGGCCATCAGGGCAGAGTAGCAAAGAAAAAGCCATATCTGAGACTGGCTAATAAAAGGAAAAGATTATTATGGGCTAAAGAACATATTATGATGTCCTGTCTTTTGAAGCTTCTGATAAGTCTATTGGCAACATCTGAGTTAATTAGAGACACCCCTGTGGATGTATTTTAATTCGCACAAGAAACACATTGCTTCTGTGTGTAACATCATGGGACAGTGTAAAGATATCAGCCAAGATATCAGAAAGAGAGTTGGGGACTTGCACAAGTCTGGATCAACTTCAATTGGTTCAATTTCCAGATACCTAAAGGTGCCTGGTTCATCTGTACAAACAATTATTCACAAGTACAAACAAGATGGGAATGTCCACCCAGTATACCACTCAGGAAGGAAGCAGGTTCTGTGTCTCAGAGATGAACGTGCTTTGGTCCAACAAGTGCATATCAATCCAAGAACAACAGCAAAAGACCTTGCGAAGATGCTGATGGAAGCTGGTAAGATTGTGTCATTATCCACAGTGGTGAAACAAGTACTGTATCAACATCGGCTGAAAGACCACTCTGTCAGGGATAAGCCATTACTCCAAAAGAAACATATAAAAGCCAGATTAATATTTGCAAATGCACACAGGAACAAAAACCTACATTTTTGGAGACCGGTACTGTGGTCTGATGAAACAAAAATTTAACTGTTTGGCTATAATGATCATCAGTACACTTAGAGTAAAAAGGGAGAAGCTTGGACACCTAAGGGCACCATACCAATAGTGAAACATGGAGGTGGCAACATCATGTTGTGGGGTTGTTTTGCTGCAGGAGGGACTGGTGCACTTCACAAAATAGATGGCATCATGAGGGAAGAAGATTATGTGACAATACCGAAGCAACATCTCAAGACATCAGCCAGGATATTAAAACTTGGGTGGAAATGGGTCTTTCTAATGGACATTAACCCAAAGCATACTGCCAAACTGGTTACAAAGTGGCTTAAAGATAACCAAGCCAATGTTTTGGAGTGGCCATTACAAAGCTGTGATTTCAATCCTATTGAAAATTTATGAGCAAAGCTGAAAAGGGAGGTGCAAGCAAGACAACCTACAAACATGGCTCAGTTACAGCAGTTCTGTCAGAAGGATTGGGCCAAAATTGCTACCAACTATTGTGAGAAGCTTGTGGAAGGATTTTCAAAACTTTTGAGACAAGTCATACAGTTTAAGGGCAATGCTACCAAATACTAATGAAATGTAAACTTTTGACTTTGCAGAAAGTAATAAAAATGTCTTTAAAAAATGATCTCATTTTTCTAGCATTTGGCAAATATAAATAATTTTGGTATTCCTAATTGACCTAAAATGGGTAAGGTTTCTTCTGATTTCATGTCAGATAGGGAGAAAAACATGCATGTCTCTTTTTATATAGAGTATGTAAACTTCTGTTTTCAACTGTATTTGTTAGGATTTACTTAAATATTTAATTATAGCCAATTTTGAATTGATTACATGATTGCTATGCCACAGGTGTCTATCAAAATGCAGGTATTATCTCCCACATGTAAACAATACTGTAAGTATTTCCAGATGCTAGAAGTCCCATTATACATGACTGCATCCAGAAACTATTAGATTTATCCAATCTTCTCATCTGTTGTTCATGCTGTTTAACTGAAACACTGAGTGAAAAACTATAGCTCCACCCCCTCATTTCCTACTTTTTACTGCATTACACTAAATGGATTTTCTTACACTAGACACAATTTCTAATGACTAAAATGAGTCTGTTTCTGATTTTTTTACAAGCTACCGGAAGGAGAGTAGGTGACCATTTTGCCTGATAAGACATATTTTGAAACCTGATTTACAACTAAATGATATTTAAAAATATATATAAAAAACTGATTGGTATGCTTAAAGTATTATTTAAAGGAATCTGTCACTTTAAAAATGCTATCTGATTTGCTGGTAGCATTTTATAGAGCAGGAAATGCTGGGTAGATTGATGTATTGTTCTGAGGATAAATTAGTATTTTATTCATCTAAATCACTGCTTATTCTAGGTTAAGGAGCCCAGTAGGTGGTGTTATCAGTTATTGACAGTCTTCCTAGAATGATTGTGCAAACAGAGATGGCTGTCAGTTACTGATAATACCGCCTACCGGATCCCTTAACCTAGAATAGGCAGGGATATAAATGAATAAAATACAATTTCTGGTGAATCTTTCCCCAGAGAACTATATATCAGTCTTGGCAACTCCTCCTGTTCTATAATATACTACCAGCAGATCAAATGGCATTTTCAATGTGACAGGTTCCCTCTAAATAAATTATTCCCAATTACTGACTCAGCTTTCTTAAATTTTCAATGTATCTTTCTTAGTCATTCCCAACAATGTTTAATGATGAAACAGTTGTCTGAAGGAAATTTTCCCCGGGACTAACGACACATACAAAACTGAGACAATCTAGGAATTAAAATCAAAAACACATTTAACCCCTATACTAACAATTAAAATTTGGGTCAATTGAAACAGTTTTAAACGACAAAAATTTTCATTTAAACCCGTTTTTTTGAAATGAACCCTTTACTGTAGCCATGTTATTTAGACTTATGCTCATATATCTTAGTTTCTATTTATTTTAGGTGTATGTTAAGCATTCTGACATGTACTCCATAATGAAATATGTATGAAAGCCACATATAGTTCATATTCCATTGTTTAAAATAAGAATACATTCTATAGTTCACATTGGGAATTCCAAATCTAATTGCATAAAAAATATAGTGACTTGTCATATGTCAAATAAAGGTGAGTCACATTATTATTATCACGTCCTACTTTCGATGTTAGCAGCACGTAGCTCATAATGGAAGTCACATGTGGTGAGCTAGCTTAGTGGATACATAAGGTGTGTGATCTTTGTGGCTTTCTGCACACATAGCCCTCATTGCTGTTAGGGTATATTCACACAGCATCTTTGTGGGGCGAATTTCATCGCAATATTATACTATAATATGACAGCTCATTTGTTTTAAAGTTTCATAGCTTGGCACTCCCTCTAGCTACTGTGGTGCCCGTTGTCAGTAGTCAATCCAACAATATGTTATAAACGGGCCCCCAGATATCAGACTGCAAAAAAATTCCCTTTTTTGTTAAAGTTTTAGTCCCCAAAAAAACAAAATTTATTTTATTCGGTGAGTTAGTAGAATCACATAATTTCATAATACAGACCAATCACCCAATGTTTCCAAACCAAAGACCTTTGTATATGGATCTCACATAATTTACTAAACAGCCTCCACCCGGCTTTTTCATTTTTGTATGCGTACTAAACATTTAACAATAAAAAAAAATTTTTTTTACCTCTAAAATCTGTGGATCGTTGAAAATATTGTTGGGCCCAAAACAACAGCTCAGTGAAACCGCGTGTATGGGACTTTGGAAAACAGATGGATGTCTCGCATTTCGCAACAAAGTAGCATCTACAGAAAAGCTTCAGGTTTTGGGGCCACTATTTTAAACCCCTTTAAAGACCTGGGTTTTTTTTTTTATTTTTTACACTTCGTGTTTCCCCCTCGCCTTCCCAGAGCCTAACTTTTTTTTTTTTTTTTCCCCAACCCACTGACAATGAGGGCTTTTATTTTGGGACAATATTTACCCTTTTAGTGGTTTATTCCCCCTGCACAACGTATACGGGAAACCGCAAAAAAAATTTCCCAAATGGGACAAATTTTTTTAAAAAGTATTTTTTTCCATGTTTGTGGGGTTTTCTTTTACGGGGGTTCAACTTTTGGTAAATTTTAAATGTGTTTTCTGTTCCTACAGGTTGATATGCATCCCGGGAATACCAAACATGTAGGGGTTTTCCCTTTATATTTTGGGGACCCTAAAAAAATCCAAACGTTTTCTAAATTTGAAATTTGTCCCCCGGCGCCCCTTTTGTAAGACCAAAAGCTTTTTGTACTAACACCACGGAGTCAGTGAGGAGGCATTTTTGGGGATGAAGTGTATTTTTAAATTTCAACAGTTTGGAATATGCAACTTTTTTGATAAATTTATTTCCAATTTTTAATACGTAAAATGACCAAAAAACGCAATTTTGGCATTGTAATTTTTTTCCCTTTACATGTTCAGCGACAGAAAAATGATGAAAATTTTTATAGATTGGACTTTTTTGGGCGCGATACCAAATAGTTAACTTTTATTTTTATTGTTTTTATTTTTTAAAATAGGGAAAGGGGGGTGATTTGAACTTTAATCTTTTTTTTGTACTTTAAAAACTTTTTTTTCCCTTGATTTTTTTACTTTAACATTGGCCCCTTATGGTGCCTACCACTGGGGGCCCCCGGATCGTAATACAGTCAAAATGCATTGCATACCCCAATGCATTTGACGAACCCAAATGGCGGTTTCCCCCACTCCCCCCTGCGACTGAAAGGGGGGTAAAAGGATATACAGGGGGGACCTTCACAATCCCCACCCATGCCCGGGCATCAAAAACGCCGCACTATGTTGCGGGATGCCGATCCCCGGGAAAGAACGGGTGCGCGGCCACAGCTCTTCATTATTTAAATCCGCGGCAATTTTGCCATGGCGTCTAAGGGGTTAAACAGCCGGGCAGGAAGGCTCCCCGCTCGCGCTGTAACGGGGCCGGTGTTAGCGCGATCACCGCTAACACCCAGCGGTTTTACAGGGGTCGTAAAAGCGACCCCCCCTTGCAAAGCCCCTTGGGGACCCTGGGACATCGCATACACCCAAAGGGTTTTTTTAAGGATTTAAATTTGGACCTATGTCATAGGCAAAAGGTCCCCTTTTTTATAAAGTCATGTTTTCTGCTTAATCAAACAAATAGCTTGACCCCGAGCAAAAAAATTCGGAATAAACACTCAGTAACACAGTAGCACACCAAAACCAGCCCTAATTTAAAGAAAATGCAAAGGTGGTTTACACGAGTGCATTTTTCTTTTTTGAATTGATAAAACCACAAAATACATAGGAAAGAAAAAGAGTGATTTCACCTTGAATTATTTTGCAAAATGCAGAAATTTTGGTGTGTTAAAAGCCAAATTTCATGGCATAATAAAGGCATAGAATGTCCTCACAGCAGGTCATAAATAGGTGCATTCCAGCGCCCCGGCACAAGTTCGGGCTCAAATACCACTTTGAAAATGGCTTACCTGTTTCCAGCTGTAATTCACCCAAAATATGTAGGGAAGTTATAAATAGTAGTTTTTCTTCGTTCTAGTGCGCCCCCCCCTTCCCTATGCCCTCCCCCACCCAGATTGGGCACATTACTAAGTGCTATGGGCCCCTATGGTGTGCCCGAGAACGGTGTGGGGAGAGATTTAAACATGTTAATGGGGGTGCGCCCGATATCAGGTGAAAAGACACCCAAAATCGGCGCCCTAGTGTCATTGACTGGACTATTTCTTTAAAAAAAAAAAAACACATACTGACTAAAAAAGAGTGTCAAAACATTTACAAAACAAAAAAAAATAGCTGGGCAAAAATAGGATAAATGTATTTTTTGGTGCTGAAAAGAAGAGAAATCATTTTAAAAAATATATGTATTTTTGGGAGGCCCAAATTTTTTTAAAATTTGTCTGGGCCCTTAAAACTACTTTTTTGCCCATAGAAACCAGAGCGCCCCTCTAAATTCAATATGGGGCTCGGGAAAAAAATTGATGGGGGTTTTAAATTGATTGAATGGAAAACAAAGTGATTTTTTAGCCCTAGACAGTTTTAAATTCATTTTGGCCCCTTTCTCTTTTTTTTAAGGCGGGGTGTGAACTTTAGTCTATGATTTTTCCCCAAGTATGTGAAAAAAAAAATACAAGAAATTCATTATTTCAAATATTTTTTTTAAATCTATTTAAAGTATATGAGGTTTAAATCATTCCTCCCCTTGAATGAATCGTGTGTAAAAAAAGTGTGTTACTTTATTTTTTAACAAATAAAAAAAATAACAACAGGGTTTGGAAAACCCAAAAAAGGTTTGCAAACAGACGGGGTCAACTTCTAGAAAAAAAAAAAATTTTAAAATATCACTTCATCACAAAAAAAAAACACATAATTACCCTTGACTTTTAAAGATATAAACCAAAATTTCCGACCGGGGGAAAAAATCACTTTCCTCCCCTCTCGGGTTTTTACTGATTTTTCCCCAATGTGCCATTTTTTAAAATTGTAAAAAATTTTCCCCTGGAAAAGAAAAAAAGTAGATGACAGAAAAATTCAACAACTATTTTTAAAAAAACTACACAGTGCCTCAGAGACCCCCCAAAAAAGGGTTTGGAAGTTTCTGTTTGGCAATTGAAGAGCCACACAAGGCTCCCAAAATACTAAATTTAGAAAATATTTCCACTTAAAAAAATTTTTCCCGGGGAGGAGTATGGCAGTTTTCCCAAAAATTTAAACTTTTTTTTTTGTTGGTACGCTCTTTTTAAAAAAATGAAAAGCCAAGTTTTCCAGATAACATGGAATGAAATGATTTTTCTTTTAAAACAAAATCATGCATAAATTTCATTTAAAAAACAAATTCCTTTCAGAAGAAAAAAAAAGGATTTTGCAAAAAAAGAAGGGAAAAAACAATTTACTGAAGGAGGGGGATAAAAAAGGGGCAAATTTAAAAATTTTCATTTTTCTTTTGTTTTGTTTCAAAATACCCCGAGAAAATTTTTACGTAAGAGGGTTTTTCTTTTTTTTATTTATTTAATTGAAATTATTTTAGTAAATTGATTTTACATTTAAAATTATAGATAATATATGGTTGGATCCCATTTAATTTTCTTTTTTTAAAAAAAAACCTTCCCAAACCCTAAATTGTGGGGTTTTTAAATTTTTTTTTGACCCCACCATGATGTACAATTATAATGTGGGGAGAGGCAGGAAAGGAGCTTTTTTCAAATTTCAATTTACATTTGGGAACCCCTTTTAAAAAGCGATTTTTTAGTCCTTGTGTAGGGGGTTTGGAAATTTTAGGGGCAATTTTTTATTCCCAAACATTTAAAAACCCCCCTTGTTAAAATTAAAATGTTACCTCTTACATATATGGGCAACACAATGGGGTCAGTGGGGTTTGCACTTGTTTTTCAGCAAAAGGGAAAAATGGGTTTAATCCCCCCAAGGACAAAAATCGCAAAGAAGTTTGTATTTTTTCTTTTCCCGTGTTTGTGTGGGGTTTTTTTGGGTTACTCTGTTTTTCCCCAAATGGGGAAAGGAGCAAAAAAAAAATGAGAATTAAAACACAAGGCCCCGTTTAAAAATAAAAAACACTATAAGGGAAAAAAAAAAATATGGGATTTCTTTACGTAACCATTCAACTAAGGAGCTTTACAGAAGGAAGTAGCTCCCTCTGTTACAACACTGGTGCTAACCAGTATACGACTTTGTGGTGCTTATGGATTGCAATGACAATCAGGGTCCAAACAATGGCCGCTGTGTCTGTATGTATGTTTGCTTTTTAGAAAATGTTCAGATCATGACCTTATAGGATGCCTGCCAGGCAATAATATGCAGGAGTATTGAAGTGTAATATATGAACAATCTGAAAATAATAATCAGAAAATAATAGTGACAAGTACCATAGATGGACAAAAAGTAATGATAATTAAATTTATTTTTATTTAAAAAGTTTATATGGGCACTGCATTTTTAAAAAGCGGCATAAATCAATAGTACAAGAAAAAAAATACAAACATATCCTATTCAAAAAAAGTTTATCCATTTATGATCTAAGTGAGTGAACAGATTATGTGCAGTACACAAAAGTCTATGAATGATGTTACACAAGTAGTAGAGGCTTACCATTGTAGCATTAGCAAAGTGTAGGGCAGTTCTGTGTTGACTAGACACACCTACTCTCACGGTAACACCATCACCAAAGGTTCATCTAGTGACAACAGTGGCTGATGCCTACTGTCTCCAGCATTATTTCTGGTCAGACTGAATCAACTTTCATCACTGAACAGTACTGAGGACCACTGGTGTCTGATGTAGATGCTTCCTGGCCCATGCAAGACGATGATGCCTGTGGCTGGTGGTGTGATTAGGTACCCTTGTCGGTTGTCTAGCATGCAGACCACGCTGATGTAAACAGTTACAATTGGTCTGACATGACTTGGGTGCATCTTACCTCCCTTAAACATGCCTGGAGTTGTGTGGCATTCATCATCTGGTTCTGCAGAGCATTGTTTACAAAGAAGCAGTCATCAATGTGGGAAGTAATCAAAGAACAACCACTTGTTTGCCTTTATGGGACTCTTCCAGTCTCACTGTATTACAGTATTGCAACCTGCTGATGAGACTCTGTGGAACTCTAAGCTCAGTGGCAACTTCTGTTTAAGAGCATCCTGCTTGAAGCCTCGCAATGATGAGGTACCAAGGGATCTTGGTCATGATGTCAAAATGTGAAAAGCAAGATTAGCAGGACTGTTTAAATCCCAAATCAAACTGATCACCTAAATTTATTGGGCGATCCAGGGATCAAACACTTGTTAGAAATGTTGCCATTAAGCTCCTTGTTAGAGATCAGCAAGTTGTCCAAAAATTATTAAAACTTTGAACATTTTGACAAGTGCATTCTAAAGTTAAGAAATGGTCTCATTTAGCACATTTAAGAAATTTTATATTTACTCTGAAATTGCAACCAAAAGCCAAGTATCCCTAACTTTTTGTAAGCAGTGTAATTGCCAAAAATACAACTACAGGTAAATTTTAAAGTAAAAAAAAAAAAAAATATATATATATATATATATATATATATATATATATATATATATATATATATATATATATATATATAGAGGTGCTCGCCCTGGATGGGGAGAAGCGTTGATCCGGCGCACTCCTTAGCAAAAAACTTCCTCGTGGAGAAAAAGTTTTCTTTATTATTAAAAGTACAGCGGGCTCTTACCACTGTTCCAATAAAAGAAAGATAAAAAAGACACTGTCTTTACGCGTTTCGCGCGGTAGACCCGCGCTTCATCAGAAGCATATCACAGTGAATCGGCACTCGGTTTATATACATAACGCTTAACCATCTTAATGAGATTAATCTATTTCATACCAATCTCCAATCTTATAACATAAAATGCATCATTTAAAATGTAAAAGTGTAGTTGATTTGTTCAGGACTTCTGTCAATCAACATAAAATGAACAACCAATCAATTTGAACAAAACTGTACTAAATTTGTTACATCAGACAACTATATCAAAGAGAAGGATAAATCTCCTTCTCCTCCTATCACAGAGACTACGGAAATAAAGAGTGATAATATAGATATAACGATAAAAGCACAAAAAATCAGAGAGAAATTCGATCTTATAAAAAAAGAACACAATGCCTGCAGATCTATTGCCTCATTGACATCAACACCAACCACAATGTCTCAGATATCAGTCCTTGAGGTTTCAGATTCATTAACAGATTCTGTACTTGAAACCTCCCCAATAAGATGGAAGAAAGTGACAATAGAGTACATTTTTTAGAGTTAATACCACAAAAAATCGATCCTCCAATAAAATCAAAACTCCCTGTGGGATCAAAAAGAAAAATAAATATAGAGGCTGTAGGGCCGGTACCAAAAGGAAAAAAAGGCCGGTCAGCATCCATAAACTAAAAAAGACATATTCAACCAACGAACTCCAGGAATTAGGGATTTTTAACCTATCCCAATACCAGCTGAATAAAGATGAAGTACAGGTCTTACAACGCGGCCTATATTTTTGCCCGACAAATAATAATATCGATCACTTTGAACTATTCACTGATTTCCACAGACAAATTAGGAAACTCACCTTGGCAAGACTTTTTGGGAAATTAAACCCACATGTTCCTTCCACCCCTGAAATAGCCAAACATAGTGAATTAAGAGTTAAATCAAGGTTTTTCCCAGTACAGTCCCAGGGCAATTTTTTAAATCATTCCAGGAGATATTTAACAAAGGAATTTATCCCAAATAAAACCTCTGAAGAAAATCTCAAATTTTCGAAAAATGGGGTTTGGCCCTAAAAAAAGTTACAGAACAATAAGTCAATTAAATCCCGCCAGCAGATAAAGGGGGCGGGACCGTGATTCTAGATTAAAATACAGTATCAGACAGAGGCAGATAGGATTTTTAATGATCACTCTATTATGTAAAATGCAGAACAGATCCTTCCCAAAATTACAGAAAAAGTTATCCGATTTTTGGACGAACACTCCAAAATAACATCATTGATAAAAAGAAAGGAAATTTTTAAATCCTAGTAGAAGAACCACGTATTCCATTTTTTTTATTTTTTACCAAAAGTGCATAAGAGTCGATCAATCCCCCTGGCCCGACCAATTATTTCGGGATCAGTTCCTTAACGAGTCAATTTTTCCCCACTAAAATAGACTTACACTACAGCCGTTCGTAGTCCAATTAGACAGTTACTTAAAAGATCAACTCATTGATTACTTTATGAAGGGTATATAAAATATGAACCTAACTTCATTTTGGTAACTGCAGATATAACAGCATTGTATACGAATATACAACAATCAACTAGGCTTAGATTGTATTGCTAGAACTCTAAACAATGATAGTCAATTCCCACCGACAAAAAAGATTTTTTGGCCCAAAGGTTTGAAAATTTATTTTGGGAAAAAAAATTTTTTTCACGTATGAGGACAAGACTTTAAAACAAATAAGGGGCACCCCATGGGAACTGGGGCCCGCACCGGCTTTCGCTAATCTATTCATGGGAAGTTTGAAAAAGAACATATGTACAGCCATGAACATTTTTGGGAACATAAATTCATCTATAAGAGATCATTGATGACCTCTTCTTTAAAATGGTCAGGATCAAAAGAAAGTGTATCTGAGTTCATTTAACCATATGAACGACAATACATGGGGCATTAGTTTTACCGCCAATATCAACCCCAAAGCATTGAATTTTTAGACCCCCTTATTTCTGTCAGAAACAATTCTTTAGTCAACGGAGACATATTTTAAGAAAGTCGATATAATACATAATATCGACTTTAATAGTGCACACCACAGCCCTGGCTTTTCGAGTATCCATACAACCAATTCAGGAGGGTTAGAAAAATCTGCACAGACGATGCAGACTTTGAGAAACAGGTTGAATTTCCTAAGAAATAGATTTGAGAGAAAAACTACCCAAAACAATTATTGTCAAGATGCGATAGAAAAGACAAAACTACTTACTCAAACAGAGTGCTTGCAGAAAAAGATAAGTCCAAGGGGCAATTTTGACTCCAATTGAGCAAAGTTTCTCGCTTATCACACGCTTCAAATTCCCCTCATTCAGTGATCAAAACCACCCCTAAATAAAATATTGGTATCTCTTAGAAAAAACCCTTATCTTATGAAATACTTCCTAAGAACCCAAATTTAATTTTTAAAAGACCCCCCAATATCAAAGGGTTGATAGCCCCCCAAACCGTATTAAAAACTTTTTACCACTCTCAAACAGGATAATAATACAGGGAGCCAACCATGCGGAACTATCAAATGCAAAAATTTTTTAAGAGTATTAGGACAACGGAAACGATCACATTAGCTATTACTAATATTTCATACACTATAAAACATTGATTAAACTGCAAAAGTAAATATGTTTAAATGTACTAGAGTTGCATTTGCGCTATACAATACGTAGGCGGGCCACTTGCCCACATTTATGTCCCGGGTTTTAATGGGCATCGAGCCTGTACTAAAAGAGGGGACATGCTTCAAAGTGTGGCCCGTCACTGCACAGAAAAACATGGAAAAGATTTTACGGTCTTTAAAATCACACCGGTCTATATGAAACCCGATCGATCATCAAGGGCCGGTTTCAAACTCTCCACAATAAAGAATTGTATTGGATTCACATTTCTACAAACCGAACACCCCTTTAGGCTTAAAGGACACAAATAGAGACAGTTTTTAAAAAAAATATTGTTATTTCTATCCAGAGCCACCTGGTAGAATTAGACTTCTATGAATATTATTCTAGAGGTTTTAGTCTTTACAGATGATTGCCTATAGCATATACCTCACCAAGATCTGTTAATCAGAATTCGTTGAGATGTTTTTCTCTTATTCACCTATATAACCCATGATGAAAAGAGCCCGCAGTGTCGCCCCTTTGTAGTAGGAAAAAGCGCGCAGTTATTAAAAGGCTAACACATGTATAAGCTATTTGCTATTGGACACACACATAGATTCATTTAAAAACACTATATGTATAGAAAATTGTGTCAGATTATCCAATCAAACCTAGAAATGGAATTCCTCTTGAACAAAAGCCTTCTTCCCAACACACTTATTACTCCATTTACCATTGAAAAAGTTCCATTCCCAAATTTTATGAATGAAAATTTCGAGGCTACAACCCTTGTGATTGATCCATGAGGTAAACAATCCCAATTTCATCATCGTAGAAGTTTCCCTTCAAGGTTTTTATCTCAAGGGGTTGTTCATTTTATGTTGATTGACAGAGTCCCTGAACAAATCAACTACACTTTTACATTTTAAATGATGCATTTTATGTTAAAGATTGGAGATTTGGGATGAAATAGATTAATCTCATTAAGATGGTTAAGCGTTATGTATATAAACCAGAGTGCCGATTCACTGTGATATGCTTCTGATGAAGCGCGGGTCTACCGCGCGAAACGCGTAAAACCAGTGTCTTTTTTTATCTTTGTTTTATTGGAACAGTGGTAAGAGCCGCTGACTTTAAAAAATAAGAAAACTTTTTATCCAGAGGAAGTTTTTTCTAAGGAGTGCGCCGGATCAACGCTTTTTCCCCCACCCCGGGCGACCTCTATATTCTACCGAGTGCAAGCCAGCCCCTTTGAGTCCGTTCAAAGGATCGCGATCTCGGAGCCGTGATTAAAGGGGAACGGCAACAATAGCCCTACAAGCGTCTCAGATGTTGTGCCCTTTTTTCTCTGCACAACCCCAAAAGGTAAGCACGTCTTACTATCGTCGTACCCTCAGTGTGTACGGTCTTACACTATTGGGCGCCCCCACCTTGCCTTTCTTATCTTTTATTTTAATATATATATATTTTTATTAATATAGGAATATTTTTAAAAAAATTTTATTTTTTTAAATTTTAAAAATTTTTTTCAAACAACATGGCTTGTTAGAAAAACACCACTACAGTTTTTTTGAGCCAACGTAAGGAGTGGATTAAAAAATTTATAGAAAATATAACGGAAGGGCTTATACTTCTCCTTCCTGCTCAATCCACTTTTGGCTTTGGCTCAAAAAACAGCACAGGTATTTACAAAAAATTCTGTATGTGAAGCTACCTTAAAGCTGCCATACATAGGTGTATGAGTGATAAGGTGTGTCCCTGCAAGTTTTAATTCATGGAACATAACAGGAACATACTGTAAAAGAACTCCTGAGTCAGTACGCAAAACAACTACTTTTCTTCATGACTTATTTCCTTTAAACTCTCTCAGTCTGCTGTCACTCACTGAAACATAGCTTTAAAACTCTGACCAAATCTAAATCTCAACACTTGGGAGCAGGCAAGTTGGAGGAGTGAACATAAAGTACTTCTCTTACCACATTGCACTTTCCAGGTCATTCCCCCTTTACTTACATTTCTACCTTTGTGGTCAACAACCTTGGAGCATTTTGCTTATTCTCTGCAAGTGATGATTGTTTATCACCCCTTCCCCCTTTCTCTCTCCAGCTTTCCCCAACAGTTTCTTGATCTAGTTTCTTTATTTTGTATTGCATAAAATACCAACTCTCATAATCGGTCAGTTTAACAACTATATTGTCAGACTCATTTCCTCATCTTCTTTAAAATTCATTCTTTATACTCATCTCCAGGCCATTCACAACTTAATAACTCTCCTAAAATTTAAGTTGGGAATTCTTATCATCTAGTCTTGCTCCAGCTCTGCTCGGTTTCTGACTTCTATTAATTGTCCTCTCTTGTTCTCTGACCACACCCTTCTCTCCTCTATTATCAAAAAGTTTCATCCTTCTCAGGATGCACCTATCTATCACAAATATAGAAATATGCACATCATTAAAACTCAATCATTTTAGACTCAACAAACTTTATTGTCCCCAATCTCTATCCTTTCTTATCCAAATCTGGCTGTTAAACATAACAAAAGGCTGTGGGTGGGTCTACAGCAGTTATTGACATATCAACTCTGCTTTTCTTAGTTGATCCTGTTATAGTGACATGACTGCTCAAGGTTTGTAAACTTTAGTACACAAGGCTACAGAGCTCTAGAGGGTTAATGCTTGTCTGTAAATTCTGTAAACAAGCTCCAGTGCAAGCTCCAGGTAAGCAACATAGCGGGAAGTGACATTTCCATCCCAGCCACTGCTGCAGCCTGTAAGAGCAGAGAGAGGAGGCAGGTTACTAGGGAAGCTTGTATACACAAGCAAGATAAAAGATCTGCACCTAAGTATGAAGAGCAGCAAAATTAGAAAATCAATGTATATCAATGTATTTGGTAATAGTCTTTATTTACTTTTGCCTACATGTTTAAAGCTAATCAATAAAATGGGAATACCCCTCTAGGCTTGGCACAGTACAAAAACTTATTATCTTTAGTGGCATTGTATGTGTGTAGAATGTCTATGGAGAAAATCACATATATCAGCAGATTTTTCCACCACTGCAAGTTCGTAATCAAAGCCTAAAAGGGTGAGTGCATATTGGATGGATTTGCTTAGATTTTCCACAGGAAAGGATTATCTACAGATTTTAGTGCAGATTTGATCTTCCCCCAACGTAGAAAAATGTACAGTAAAGTCTGCCCTTCACTTTGCCAAATATATCCATTTCACCATCCCGATGTCCACATTATTAAATAACCCAAAACATCATTCTCATACATATTACTCTGTACTTAATCCTAAAGTGTAGGTGTCAATCAAAGATCTCAGTGCTGAAAACCTGCCGATTATTTTTAAGATGAAATTAACACATCTGCCGTGGAATTATCTTTCAGCCTAGTTGGTCTCCTTTCCTCCTTCACTTTCTCTTCTCCACTATCACACATTGACTAGTCTACTTACCTGGCTGTCACTATTCACCTAAATGTACTGGTATTTTTCCCTCTTTTAAAAAATGTTGTTATTACCCTATTACTGAGAAAAGTCTCTAGTCCCATCCAGAGTTAAATACGGGCCCTTTATTTTGTTCTTCTTTATTTTAAAACCCCTTAGAAGTTTTTTTATCTTCTTAATCAGCCATCTCTTGTAACATTTTGGGTTTTTCCCTTTACACTTTAAAGAAAAATTTCCCCTTACTAAAGTCCTTAATGTTTCCCCTGATGTTGAACTCTGGTTACACTCTATTGATTTTGCTTGATGTCTCAAAGGTTTTGCCTGAGAGACAAAAATCCTATTTGGCATGCTTTACTCTAGTGGCCTTAAGTATAATGATTCTACTGGGTTTTCGTTGTATCTCTCTGATGGCACTTCAGTGTATCATTTTCTGGCATAAGGAGGTAAAACTCCAAAGAAATCTTTTTGCCACAGTTTAAAGAAAAAAAAAAATATTGCCCACTCACCTTTTTTTGTTTTCCCCTATTTTTTATAACTGTTGCACGGAGGCAACACCTGTTTGGAGGTGATAAGGTCCAAGTTTAGCAGAGGATTTCCGGCACATGGCGAATAAACTTCAACTTTTATTCATCCCATTAAAGTAGAAAAAGACTTAAAAACATAGCGATTGAACAGGAGCATGAATTATAAGCATTTTGAGTCTTCTAATGGACTCTTAGACATAGCATGTTGTAAGTTGTTCAGTTATACCCCTGTGTATCATTCATTTAGGAAACCAGCTGAACTTTAACTCCTTAAAATACAGAGTTGATTTTTATACATACAATAAAATCAATTTAATATACATAGCAGATCTGTTTTATACAGTTAGTACGGAAAGTATTCAGACCCCTTTACATTTTTCACTCTTTGTTTCATTGCAGCCATTTGATACGATCAAAAAAGTAATTTTTTTCCTCATTAATGTATACTCTGCACCCCATCTTGAAAGAAAAAAACAGAAATGTAGGTATTTTCATAAATTTATGAAACAAGAAAAACTGAAATCCTGGTCATACATATTCCCCCCTTTTGCTGTAAACAACATATTTAACTACTGTCTCCTTTTCCCTTTGTTTCCCCTTGAGATGGTTTACTCCTTCATTGGAGACCGCTGTGTTTAAGAAACTGATTGGACTTGATTAGGAAGGCACACACCTTTCTTTAAAGACCTGTCTATAAGACCTCACAGTCACAGTGTGTCAGTGCAATGAGAAAACATGAGGTTTAAGGAATTGCCCAAGGAGCTCAGAGACAGAATTGTGGCAAGGAACAGATGCTTGAGAAAGAAGGCAGTGCCTTTAAAGTTGCAGTGAAGTGGCAGCTCCTCTATGCTGGCATTTTCCCAAGCATTGTTTGGGGTTAATAAGTTTTGGGAAAAGAAAAATGAAGGTGGATATTACTATAAGTATACCCCTAAAAATTCTTTACTATTGCTTATCAAAATTTTTAATATGTTAGAATGTTGGATGGTTTGTGAATATAAATGTTTATATATTATTGAAAAAGAAGGAGTCTACATCTTGATTTATATCAAAAGAATTTTGAGCCTCAAGGTCCCAAAAAGCACGGTTAGCCTCCCTAATCCCAAAAAGGAAAATGTTTGGGAGACCACAACTTTCCTCGACCTGGCCATTCATAAAATAAGCAATGTGGGGGGGAAAAGCCCTGGTGAGAAAGGTAAAGAAGAACCCCAAAAACACTTGGTGAGTCCAGAGATGCAGTGGGGGGGGTGGAAAAAAGTTCCACAAGTAAAATAGATGTAGCCCTCCCCCAGTTGGGGGCTTTTTTGGGGAATGTGCCAACGGAAGCCTTCCTCAGGCAAGACATGTGAATGCCTGCTACAGTTTGCAAAAATAACATGAAGGACTCCCAAAATATGGAAATAAGATTTTGGTCTGATGAGATGGGGGATTGAACTTTTTGGTCTTAATTCTTGCGGTTTTGTGTGGAGAAAACAGGCACTGTCATACCCGCCCAATCCAAACCAAAGAGAAACATGGTGGTGGCGCACATGTTTTTTTGGGGGGCTTTTTTAGCTGCAGAGACAGTAAGGATGACTGGTTGCATTGAAGGGAAAAGGTGAAGAAAACAAAGGGTCCTAAAGCACACAACTAAAAAAAACAAAGAAGTGGTTAGAACAACTTTGGACCATTTTGACTGGCCCAGCCAGAACCCCACCTAAAACCCCTTGGACTTGGAGAGATTGAAAATGGCGTCCAAACCAACGTCCCCAAACTAACCTGAGGAATGGGAAAATGGGTGAAAAAAAAGAAAGGAAAAAAGGTACCCCAACCAGGTGTGATAAATTGTTGCATCATTCCTAAGAAGACTCATGTTGAAAATCTTTAAGACCCTGTTTTAAAAATTTGAAAAAAAATTACATTTCTCATTTTTTCTTTCAAGATGGGGGGTGCAGAGTTTTTA
>JAODAL010011792.1:0-98293 GCA_025379985.1 Phyllomedusa bahiana
GGGCGAAACAATGTCCAGTGAAACAAAATTTGGGTTGAAAGACTCCTTTTTTCCCCATTTTTTAAAATTGGGGGTCAGCGGGGTTTGGGGGCTCATGTGGGGCCCAGGACAGGGATTTTCAATGTATTAAAGAAAGATTTTGGGTTCAAATAAATACTGCCTTCGGGCACTTTTCATTTGTGGGTGATGCGGTTTAAGGTCAGGCTGTGGTACAAGACAGGATAGTGAATGGTCTGTGACTTTTTTTTCTGTGACTTTTATAACCTAAGTGTGTTGCCTAAGATGTAGCATGTATCCATTTGACTGTTGTGGATGTTAATTTCAGCTTCTCCAGCCTTGTTTGGGTGTAATAATGAAGGTGTTGTTGCTCTCCCATAGACTTTAATGGTCATCGCTCATAATCGACGCTCACTATCGAAAAACCTTATCGATAGCGGCCGACTATCGACTATCGATCGATCTCGATAGCCAACGCAATCGCTCAACACTAATCCTAACACAATCCAGAATGTTTTTTTTCAGAATGATTCTATTTTCTCAAAAGATTTCAGTGAACTCATCATGGAAATGATGAAGATAGCTGAGAAATGTACAAGCTGTAGTCTTCAGTCCTATCGACTTAAAATGAAAAGATGGCACACATGATGGACCATTACTCAAAACTCACTCACTCAAGCTGTGCAGTGAGGAGAAACTATCTGAAGAGTACCCCCATTCCAGCGATTAGACATTTTTCAAAGAACAATAAACATTGAACATACAACAAAAATCCTTGCTTCTGTGTTTTTTCTATGTTTTTTCTATGTTTCATATCTAAGGTGAAGATTAGAAAAAAATGCAATTTACACCAAAACTCTCGCATTAGAGATGGCCGAAGTTCTCAAAACTTCGGTTTGCAAATTTATTTGCAGTGAATTGCTTTAAAAAACAGCTATTTACTGGCTGCGGAGAGCCTCTAGGGTGTTGTAGAACATTGTACCATGCTCAAATATGCATATGGAGCATGGTTTGGTTTTGATAGAATGCTGTGTTTTAGTATGACATGCAGATGCCAGCCGCCGCTATTAGAATCGCTTCACACTTCACTTCTCTGGGCAGTTACGGAGGCAAAACTGACCAAATAACTGAAGTGGAAACACAGTCTGACAGGGTAATGTCAGCACCAGCTGGAAAGAACTGAGCTGAGGGCCAAAATCCTCCTACTATTATAATAATAATAATAATAATAATAATAATAATAATCATCATCTTTATTTATATAGAGCCAACATATTCTGCAGCACTTTATAATATAGAGGGTATAAACACAGACAAACCAGACAATACATTATAAAAAAAGCTACTTACAAATGAGACATGAGGTGTGAGGGTCCTGCTCGCAAGAGCTTACAATCTATTAGGGTGTATGGGTGAAACAAAAGGTGAGAAGTGTTTGGTTTACAATGGTCCAGCCATGTTACATACATATGGGGTAGTATACTGAAAAAAGTGGATGAACCTGCCATCCCAGCCATACATCTATATACAGATAAGAGCCTGTGGGTGCCAAAGTGTAGGAAGTGACGAATGTGTGACAGAATTTGGGGAGTTAATAATTAGGGATCTTGGTAAGTTTGTCTAAGAAGATGAGTTTTCAGAGCACACTTAAAACTGTGAGGGTTGTCGGTGTGCCTGATCACATGGGGTAACAAAGAACGCAATAGTAGGTTCCTGGAGCAGGCACATGTTGCAGCAAAGCAAAGGGACATCACAGCATTGGTCACCCCGCGAAGCCAGAGCCTCCAGTGTCATCTAGCGGCCGTGTGTTGACCACCAAGACAATGGTTCTCGAATAATTGACTAGGTCATTCACTTTCTCCCAGATGACATCTGACAACCCCGGCAAAGAGTCGGGGCATCCGTAAGAAATAACCCTTAGTTGGCTTTGCCCGGGAGCAGGTCAGGGGCCCTTACCTGTCCTCAACCCGCCTCTCTCCCATTTGGTTCCCACAGCCAGAGGACTACTATGTGCTAAGGGCTCTGCACCACTACACAGTGAGGATGAACTATTTGAGGACAGTGGGCAGCAAAGAGGTGGGGAAGACACCCACTGCTTATTGCAGAAGTGGGCAAGTAGTGATGAGGAGAGTGGCATGGGGGTTTATGTTGCGAGTGGTCAGGCTCTGTACAGTGAGACTATTGAGGAGAATAGTGGTGACAGGCAAACACAAATTGATGTAGCCAATCGCACTTGGGAGCCGAGTGAAGCAAGCAAGGCTGGGACAAGTTATTCTGGTGCCCTAGTTAAACAAGGCATAAAGTGCCCCCCAAATGGAAAATTCAGCCCACTCCATGCCTCCTTGCTCCCTCTCTTCTGCCTGAGATGAAGTGGCACCCTAGGTGGTCGCCTACCTTCGACTACCCATTGTCACGGCTCTAGAAGCAAGGGCTTCATCATCATCATCATCATCATCATCATCAGGAGAAGAGAGCGTCAGGCATGTCAGGCAGTGGCGCAACCAGCAAGTCGGTAGTGTGGCCGGGAGTCAGCAAGGTGGCAGCACTGCGAGGTTGGGATCCAAATACCCATGATTTAGACCACCTACTTTGCAGGTCCCAGAAAGTAGCGGTGCAGGAGCTCACCGAGGCAGCGGCGGTAAAAGTCAGTGCGGAGCATTGGTAGTAAAATCACCTACTCGGCGGTGTGGCAGAGGAGGCAAACATGGATATAGGTAGAATCTGTGGGCAGAAATTAAAGCGTGATCAGGGACCTAAAATTGGCACCACAGCCCTGCGTCAACATATGCAGCATCACCATACAATGGCCTGGGAGAAACGTGTCTCAGATGTGGTGGTCCATCCTGCTGCAGCTAAAGCACCCAGTGGCACGCCTCCCATTTCATACAGTCAAGGCTCCACCACTTCTGCCGAAGGGAGTAGTCTGTCTTTCACATCCTCTACCAGTCCAGATGCTCCTGCTCCTCGACACTCATGGTGCCAGCAGTCATTCACCGAGACGATTGCCAAGAGATAGCAGTATGATTCTAGCCATCCCAAATAGCAGAAGCTGACTGTGCTCCTGTCCAAGTTGGTGGTACTGTTGTCCCTCCCTTTTCAGGCCAGGAAAGATTGCATGGACTTTACCCATTCCTACACCACCAAGCACACCCTCCTTGAGCTGAACAGAACAGAGAATATATGAACAGAGAAAAACAGGGAGAAATCTATGAACAGAGCAAAACAAGGAGAAATCTATGAACAGAGAAAGGCCCTTATTGATTACTTGATGATCCAAGTAGACAGGGATACTCCACTGTTTAATTTTTATGTCAGCCAGTGGCAGCTCATGTGCACAGACCCTTTGACGAGGCCACGTTATTTGTCAGTCGCCAGGACTACGGGATGAATAAAATAATTCCACTGCTTCATGTCTTGGAACAGATGCTGTG
Source organism: Phyllomedusa bahiana (assembly GCA_025379985.1). Taxonomy (NCBI): domain Eukaryota; kingdom Metazoa; phylum Chordata; class Amphibia; order Anura; family Hylidae; genus Phyllomedusa; species Phyllomedusa bahiana. Next base: position 3,429 of record JAODAL010011792.1, read on the forward strand.
AAATCTGTCTGGTCAGGGGACCGGAGACATGACGACTACATCTCATGGCCACATGAGTCCAGTGGGGGTGGAACTGGAGGAAGAGGAGGAAGACATTGAAGCACAAGCAGTGTCTGTAGAAATGAGTGGTTTTTCTACTCAGTTGACAGGAGAGGAGCAGGAGCAGCTGGAGGATGAGGAAGACGAGGCAGTTGACCCTGACATACTATGGCAGTATACAGTGGAGATGAAGGCAGGGAGTCCCTTGCGCAGATGTCCCGCTGCATGCTGATTTGCCTGGCTAGTGACAGCCGAATTGTCACCATCTGGTAGAGGAATGACTTCTGGCTCTCCATCGTCTTGGACCCTCACTACCGGTCTAAAATTTGGGCATTTTTTCACCTGCCAAGACGGAGGACAAACTCAAGTACTATAGGGATATCCTATGTAATCACTTTGCCGCTGCCTATCTGCGCCATTGTCCATCCTCTAACAGGTCTGACCTGTTTCTTCACCCCCCATAGTGATTTAGGTACCTACCAGCAGCAGCACCTGGGGCAGACCCTGAACCCTGGATTCTTCTGGCTACCTGCCACAGCTAATATTCTGATGCTGCCACCCGCCTGATGCCACACATCTGCTCCCAGCTGCTTCTTCAACCACCCACCATCTTTACAGGGACTGGTATTGACACCCACCTTCCCACTCTTCACTGGGCCGTTATGCAGCCTTCTGATGCTGCTGCCACCTCACCACTCAGGTCTCCTCATGCTGCTGCTGTCATTTCCAGGCTATGTCACCATGTCACTCTCTGGCTTGATGTTGCTGTTACTGTCACCTCCTTATTATGTCAATTAGCTGCCGCCACCTCAAAATTATGACATTGTGCCACTCTCTGGCCTGATGCTGCTACTGTTACTGCCGCTACCTCCACACTGTGTAATTGTGCCAATCTGTGGCCTACTCATGCTGCTGCCACCTTCACAATCTGTCAGTTGCCACTCTGTGGCTTACTCATGCTTCAGCCAACTGACCACTCTCTTAGTCGACCACCCTGTGGTTTCCTGATGCTGTTTCCAACCTCCACCGCTCTATGACATTGCCATTATGTTTGGTTTGTCCCTTCTTTTAATCTGTCAGAAGGAATGAAAAGGACAAAACACAACTTATTGTGTCTTCGGAGAAGCTGTAAGGCCAGTATGACATGGTCCTTTGTTTGCATCAGGATTGTCAGATGAGTAGGTAGCCAAAAAGCAGGAGTGGATACGAAACACAGAAGACATGGAAATATTCCATTTACTTATTTTTGGGATCAACTCCTGTTTCTTTTTGGCTTTATAAATTATAGATTATTGACCAATTGAAAGCGGACACTGAAGGATCAAAGGAAGGGCAAAATGATTAGTGAAGTCATTACAAAATTACTGATGACAACCTCTCCACTCTTTTGGGGAGCTTTACATGTATTAGCGTTTAACAGAATCACCACATTAAGTGAAAAAATTAACGGTTTGCCACAGATAGCAATATCCCAAGAGACTGAACTGGCTGAATCTGAGATGTATGTAAGGCTGAAATACACAAACACTGGATTTGACACAGAATTCTCCACGAAAAGTGGATAAATTACCTCTTGACCACAGATTAAAATACCCCCACAGACTGAAGTTGATGGATTTCAGGCGTTTATGGGGCAGAAATACACACCCTGTATTTGACTCAAATTACCCCACAAACAATAGGATAAATTAACCCTTGGGTATAAAATACCCCACACAGTGAACCAGAAGGAATTCAGGTGTATATGGGGCAGAAATACACACACCCTGCATTTGACTCCTAATTACCCCACAAACAAGAGGAAATTAACCTTGTTTAAAATACCCACACAGTAAAGCATGGAATCTAGTGTTATGGCAAATACACACACCCTGTATTTGATCCTAATTACTCCACAAACAAGACAAGAGGATAAATTAACCCTTGGTTATAAAATACCCTACAGAAATAACCAGATGGAATTCAGGCATAAATGGGGCAGAAATCCACACCGTGTATTTGACTCCTAATTACCCCACAAACAAGAGAATAAATTAACCCTTGGGTATAAAATACCCTACACAGTGAACCAGATCAAATTCAAGCGTATATGGGGAAGAAATACACACACCCTGTATTTGACTCCTAATTACCCCACAAACAAGAGGATAACTTAACCCTTGGGTATAAAATACCCTACAGAAATAACCAGATGTCATACACTCTTACATGCGGCAGAAAAACACACACCTTGTATTTGACTCCTAATTACCCCACAAACAAGAGGATAAATTAACCCATGGGTATAAAATATCCTACACAGTGAACCAGATGGAATTCAGGCGTACATGGGGCAGAAATACACACACCCTGGACTTTAGAGAGAATATCCCACAAGCTAAAACAAACAAAATAAAAAACGCTGGTTCAGAAACAGGTGTGTATACGACACACACTTGTGAAGGTCTTTCACCCCAGTAGCACACAAAATGGGTTTGTTTTGCACAGGGCGCAATATAGTGCTGCGGCAGATAGATGCTTGTGGCAGGAGACACACTGACAAGTGAGAGAATTTAACATGGTGTCCGTATTTATAGGGCTGTGACATTACAGAAACAGGTTGGTCACTGATTGGCTTCATGTCTGCACATGTCATTGGGGGGGGGGGGTTCCTCTCTTCCTCCCAGAGTTCTCTGCCCCATGTCACGCTATGTGCTTGCAAACATTTTAGAAAAAAAAACGATTCATTCCCTCGAAGTACCATATACTTTGCCTTCATTTAGTATCGAATTTTACCTGAAATTCTAAACGAATTCCACTTCATTGGAATTGAATCGCCCCTCTCTAACTGGCATACATGTTTTACACCATGTTTATTATGTATTTTAGACAGTTTCTACACACTTCTGCACCTTGTCTGACAAAAGGGGTATGGATTGGTGTACACACCATGTGGCAAAAAGTACGCCAACTAATAGGAGGTTTATACTGAGACTAAACCGTCCAAACCTGTGTCAGATTTATCAACATGATGATTAAAGGGGTTGTCTCACTACAAAGATTGCATTATGTTAAAGGTCTTGCAGAAACAGGTCACTTTGCAATTTGTGCCTATTAACAGTGTCCTACCTATTCCTAGATATCCCCTCTTGTATGGGCTGCATCAGCTCCTCAGGTCAGTGTAGCCACAGACCTGTTTGATCTCTCCTGTTGCCAGTGCTGGTCGCTATAGCTACAGACCTGGTGTCCTCACCAGCTCATCACTGCAGGCCAGTAGATGCCAGAAAAACCAGTAAACATGTCCCTGAATTCAAAAATGAAGCAAAGAAAACAGGACTGAGGTAAGATGAATTGATGTAGTAAGACAACCCCTTTAATATGGCACATTGTAAGACAGTCCAGTGTAAGTTTACACTTCCTTGGTATTAGACAGAATTAATTTATCTACCCAATTACTATAGATGGCCATCTTTTTGTAGTATTTGATATACAGGCGATTTTACAAGTTTTCCCACCTACAAAGAATGGAGACGTCGGTAATTTCTATCATTGGTACACTTCAACTGTGAGAGACAGAATCTAAAAAAAATTCAGAAAATCACAGTGTATGATTTTATGTAATTAATCTGCATTTTATTACATGAAATAAGTATTTGAACACCTATCATCCAGCAAGAATTCTGGCTCTCACAGACCTATAAGTTTTCTTTAAGGCTATGTTCACACTGCAATGACTGGGACGTATTTCAGCCGGTAATTTGCACTGTACTGGGCTCAAATACGGGTGAAATACATCCCAGTCATTATGGTAATCCACAGTTCCCATAGAGAACTATGGATTATGTCTCCTCTCCCCGCTCGGACAATACGCCACGGAGGGAGATAAGTGACATGTCAATTAGTCACGGCGTATACGCGCCGTGAATAATGAATGTCTATGGGGCCGGCGGGCTGCCGGACCCCCACTCCCAAGCACACGCCGTAATTGCGGTCAAAATACATCCTACAATTATGCCGTGAATAAGCCGTGTGAACCCTGCCTAAGAAGCCCTCCTGCTCTGAACTCAATATCTGTGTTAATTGCACCTGTGTGAACTTGATACCTGTATAAAAAAATACCTGTCTACACACTTTCCACGATGGCCAAGACCATAGAGCTGTCTAAGGACACCAGGGACAAAATTGTAGACCTGAAAAAAGCTGGGATGGGCAACAGGACAATAGGCAAGAAGCTTGGTGAGAAGGCAAGAACTGTTGGTGCAATTATTAGAAAATGGAAGAAACACAAGATGACTGTAAATCTTCCTCGGTCTGGGGCTCCATGCTAGATCTTACCTTGTGGGGCAAGGATGATTCTGAGAAAGGTCTGGAATCAGCCCAGAACTACATAGGAGGACTTGGTCAATGACCTGAATAGAAGTGGAACCACACTCTCAAAAATTACTATTAGTAACATATTATGCCATCATGGATTAAAATCCTGCAAGGCACCCAAGGTCCCTCTGCACATGACCAGGCCCTGTATATATCAAAGGTAGCAAAGCCACTCAGCAGCTAAAAGTATGTCTTGGTAACATGTACATTTTTCTCTTTCACTAGTAGCTTCCTCTCATAACAAATACAGCTCTGCAAGTTAAAATTTATAGTCAGACTATTTATACAGTGTCATATTTTATTTTTATTTTTTTTTAATCAAAATTGTCCCTTTAACTTGCCCAGATAGAAATAGGAGCTAGCAGAGCTGAGATGTCAATCACTGCAGTAGACCTGTTGACAGGCTGCATAGGAAGTAGGAATGTGAAGAGGCTGTGAAGAGTGAACACAGCTAGATGGGAAATTAATGTTAATTAAGAGGTTCAAGAACTTTGCAGAACATCCCCAACAAAGATTCTGAGCCCTGTATGTGTATTAAAACATTTGTTATTTTTATAATACCATTGCTATCCATTGAATATGAAACAATATATGTTATGTAGCCTACTGGAGCTATGTGGCTATGATGGCAGTGATGTTGCATATGGGCTATCACTGTATTACAAGCATGGTATGACAATGGTTTCCTACTTTTCCATTGATCAACATGTCTAATTTAATAATCACTAGGATAAATCCTTCATAATAGGTAGTTTTGGACTTAGGGGCAAGTGATCTTGGGGGGCCCATCCAACAGCTATTGTACATTAAAATATTACCTGTTAATTTTTAGGACTTTCTGACATAAATGGATGCATTTTACCACATAATACAGTGTGCAAAGCAGAACCGTATTGTATAGTACACTATACCAAGTGAGTCCCATATCTGTCAGTCTCACACATCAGTCTTACATGTCTGTCTGTCTATCTCACACATTTGTCACAGTCTAATATATCATGGATAGACGCATGGTTGAGTGGCTCCATCCATGACCTCCATCCATATCCCCTTCCGCCCATACCAGCCCACATACAATTTCTACCTCCAAGTTTTCCTTCGGTCATGCACCTCACCATTTTCTAAAATAACACTATAAATACAATGAAACCCCCTTATCTCAGGGTCAGGGACAGATGTGCACTTACCTTTACAATCAGGGACAAGTGTATGTTGCCACTATACAAGTGCCAATGTAACCTTAAACACCACTATACAAAGATCACAGAATGGTCAGACACCAACTTGGGTCGCCATCACATGACAGTAACCATAACATAGATCCAACAGAGAAGCAAAATAATCCCTGACATCCAAGGATTTACAGGAGACGTCTAATCTGATGTGTCATTCACTTTTCCTTTTCTTCTCCATCCGGTCCAGACCACCATGACGACTTCTCCCAGCTGCCACTCGTCCCTGCAGAATTTACACAGACATATCTTAAAATCCTCTTCCGGCACCTTCCTCACTGTCCCCCACCTCTGTACAAATATTCAGGGGTGGGAGAGCGGGTATAGGCCATAGATAGAGGAACAATCTCCTAGGGATTTGAGGGGGAAAAGAGGACTAACCATCTGTATTTTGTGCTACAGCTATGCCTGTACCTCTCAGAATCATATTACCGGGTGGTTAAACGAGGCCCCAGATAGGTCGGTAGGCAGGACCCTAGGTAGGTAGGTAAATGAACAAGGTCCCAGGTAGTGTGGTAGGCCCTAGTTTGGTAGGTAGACCCCGGATGGATAAGTTGGTAGGCCCTAGGTAGAAAGGACAGCCCCAGGCAGGTTGGTGGGTAGGCCCAAGGTAGGTAGGTAGGCCCCAGTTAGGCAGGTAGATAGGCTCCAGTTAGGTTGATGGTAGGTGGGCCCCAAGTTGGTAGATGGACTCCAGTTAGGTAGGTTGTAGGTGGGCCCTATGTAGGTAGGTGGCGTCATGTAGGTGGAAGGTGGGCCTCAAAAAGGTAGCTGGTCCCAGGTAGATAGGTTGTAGGTGGGCCTCAGGTAGGTATGTGATGGTGGGCCCCATTTAGGTAGGTGATAGGTGGATTCAGGTGGGTGGTAGGTGATGGTGGGCCTCAGTTAGGTAGATACCTGATGGTTGGCACAGTTAGGTAGGTAGCTGATGGTGGGCCCAGTTAGATAGGTAGCTGATGGAGGGTCCAGTTAGGTAGGTACCTGATGGTGGGCTACAGATAGGCGTTAGATAGGTAAGGCCTTATTATTGAAAGAAACAAAATAAACTCACCTCTTCCCCTGACATTTGAAGCCAGCCAGTAGGCGACATGATGATGTGACTTCATTGCACCATCAACATCAGCACTAGAGGCCAACGCCCTGCAGGCTTAGGCTTACCAGTCTGAATAGTGGAGCAAAGCATGTTCTGAGGTAGGTGAGATGACTGGTTCCTCTGAGCTCGGGGCCCATCAGGGGTTTCACCAACTACCTGATGGGACAGTCTAAGCCTGATCATAGGATGTAGATGTAGCAAACGTTTAACATGGCCAAGACATCACTGCATTCCATGTTTTTTCTTCTAAGATCACAACAAAGGTCATTGAAAAGCTATGAAAAGATTGAGATATCTTTCTGTGCTATGATACATTATGGATTTAACTGTGAAGGATAGTATAATTATTCACGAGTAAGGGCTAGATTTTGCCTGAAATATATAAGTGGTTGTTTTTTGTTTTGCAGTGTGGATTTTCACTTTCATCAATAAAGTCTTGAAGATTTTACATCACCAACCTGATCATCAGCTGGAGCAAAGAGTTCAAAAAGAGGTGGTTGGTAACCTAGGAATGCTTGTCTAAATGCAGGAGATAATATGTATTTTAGCTGTGAGGGAAAGCAAAATCAGAACAGCAATGTAATTGGTAATACTGTTTATTAACCTTTGCCTACATGTTTAAAGCTAATGAATGTGGTGAGAAAAAAACCCTTTAAATATGGGGCATTTTTTATAAATATATATATATATTTTATATATATATATATATATTATATAAAATATATATATATATATATAAAATATATATATATATATATATATATATATATATATATATAAGTATATATATGTATATATATATATATATATATATAATATATATATATATACACATATATATATATATATACACTCACCGGACACTTTATTAGGTACACCATGCTAGTAACGGGTTGGACCCCCTTTTGCCTTCAGAACTGCCTCAATTCTTCGTGGCATAGATTCCACAAGGTGTTGCAACGATGCTCAATTGGTACCAAGGGGCCCAAAGAGTGCCAAGAAAATATTCCCCACACCATGACACCACCACCACCAGCCTGAACCGTTGATACAAGGCAGGATGGATCCATGCTTTCATGTTGTTGACGCAAATTCTGACCCTACCATCCGAATGTCGCAGCAGAAATCGAGACTCATCAGACCAGCAACGTTTTTCCAATCTTCTACTGTCCAATTTCGATGAGCTTGGGCAAATGGAGCCTCAGTTTCCTATTCTTAGCTGAAAGGAGTGGCCTTCTGCTGCTGTAGCCCATCTGCCTCAAAGTTCGCCGTACTGTGCGTTCAGAGATGCTCTTCTGCCTACCTTGGTTTTAACGGGTGGCTATTTGAGTCACTGTTGCCTTTCTATCAGCTCGAACCAGTCTGCCCATTCTCCTTTGACCTCTGGCATCAACAAGGCATTTCTGCCCACAGGACTGCCGCTCACTGGATGTTTTTCTTTTTCGGACCATTCTTTGTAAACCCTAGAGATGGTTGTGCGTGAAAATCCCAGAGATCAGCAGTTTCTGAAATACTCAGACCAGCCCTTCTGGCACCAACAACCATGCCACGTTCAAAGGCACTCAAATCACCTTCTTTCCCCATACTGATGCTCGGTTTGAACTGCAGGAGATTGTCTTGACCATGTCTACATGCCTAAATGCACTGAGTTGCCGCCATGTGATTGGCTGATTAGAAATTAAGTGTTAACGAGCAGTTGGACAGGTGTACCTAATAAAGTGGCCGGTGAGTGTATATATATATATATATATATTGTAAAAAGCCTAGGTGAATAAGGCTGAGATCCGGCGCACTTGCCAAAAAGTCCAAATGACCCTTTCGGGAATAAAGAATTAGTTGCCTTTATTAATAAAAGCACTATGGGTTCTACCACAATGCATTTAAAAAACAAGAACTAAAAGCAAAGAACTTTACGCGTTTCGCGGGGTATACCCTCGCTTCCTCAGAAGTCTATACCATCATAACAAACACACATCTTAAATAGGTAAAACTGCCGCCAGTTTTACCTATTTAGCCTATGTCAGACATAGGCTAAGGATCTGATATATAAATATATCTTCTGGCCAAACACCTATCAGAGTCGTGTCTGACATTGAGCTTCATAAGGATAAACCGAAATCCATTTAATAGACAGAGACAGTATTGTCTGATAAATCAAGTCTTCAAACAAAACTATATATATATAAAGTTTAGTTTGGAGACCTGTATCTGTCTATTAAATATATTGCAGTTTATCCCTAAGAAACTCAGGGAGACATGTATCATTTTTGGCGCCCAGGTGCCATTTTTTTGTGCGCATTAGTAGTATAAAAATGCGCCTGAATCTATGAACCTGTTCTACTGCGGGTCATAGATTTAACACTTTCTATCCGTGGATGCTTTGTAATGCGCCTGATATTGGAGTGCTCCTGGTTACAAATAGAGCGAACGGGGCTGGCGCAGCCCTCAATGTCAGACATGACTCTGATGGGTGTTTGGGTGGGGAGCAATTAACTGCTCTGTCTTGGCCAGAAGATTTATTTACATATATCTATAAATTTTGTGAATATTGTATTATATATTTTTATGGGACAACACTGAAGACATGACACTTTGATACAATATAAAGTAGTCAGTGCACAGCTTGATTAACAATTTAAACTTGGTGTTCCCTTAAAATAACTCAACACACAGACATCAATGGCTAAACTGCTAGCAACAAAAGTGAGTACATCCCTAAGTGAGAAGGGACAAATTGTGCCCAATTTGCCATTTTCTCTCCACGGAGTCATGTTACTCGTTGGTGTTACAATTTCTCAGGTGTGAATGGGGAGCAGGTGTGTTAAATTTGGTGTTATCGCTCTCATATTCTCTCATACCGGTCACTGGAAGTTCAACATTGCACCTCATGGCAAAAAACTGAGTATCTGAAGAAAAGAATTGTTGCTCTACATAAAGATAGCCTAGTCTATAAGAAGATTGCCAAAACCCTGAAACTGAGCTGCAGCATGGTATCCAAGACCATACAGCGGATTAGCAAGACACATTCCACTCACCATTATATCCAGAGATTGTCTTTCAAAAACAAATGTATGAGTAGTGCCAGCATTGCTGTAGCGGTTGAAGGGGTGGCAGCCTGCCAGTGCTTAGACCATATGCCACAAACTGCTTAAAATTGGTCTGCATGGCTTTCGTCCCATTATGGAGGCCTCTTCCAAAGACAATGCACAAGAAAGCTGGCAAACAGTTTGACTAAGCAAATGGATTATTGGAACCAACTCACTAGGTTCATATGATGTCAAGAGGGCGTGGTGGCAACCAGGTGAGGACTACAAAGACAAGTGTGTTTTGCTTACCGTCAAGAGTGGTGATGGGAATGTCATGGTTTGAGACTGCATGAGTGCTTTTAGCTTTGGTGAGCTACAGTTTAATGAGAGAACCATGAATGCAAACATGTATGGTGAAATACTGAAGCAAAGCATGTACTCTCCTTTCGGAAACTGGGCCACAGGGCAGTATTCCAACATGATAATAACCCCCAAACACACCTCCAAGATGATCACTGTCTTGCTAAAGAAAATGAGGGTTAAAGTGTTAGAATGGCCAAGCATGTCTCTATTGAGAATCTGTGTGGCATTCTCAAACAGAAGAAGAAGAAGTGCAAGGTCTCTAACATCCACCAGTGTCATGATGACATCATGGAGGAACAGAAAAGAATTCCAACGGCAACTTGTGAAGCTCTAGTGAACTCCATATCCAAGAGAGTTAAGGCAGTGCTTGAAAATAATGGCAGCCACATAAAATTTGGACCACCCTCTTGGGCACAAATTGTCTATTTTGACTTAGGAGTCTACTAACTTTTGTTACCAGCAGCTTAGATGTTGATGGATGTGTGTTAATTTAGACTATAAATAGTATGAAAGTGTCATATGTTGTTTTGTCACATGAAAAGATATTATACAATATTTATAAAAATGTGAGGAGTAGACTCACTGCTGTGAGATACGCTACAAATAACAGTGTAAGTATATGGTAGACATTAAGGGAATAGGGCCAGCCAGAGGGGCAGAGTTTGGATGGGGATTAGGCATACATGGTCATTTTGGGGTCTTTTGTGGATTTTTGGGATAGTCCAGATATTAAATTTTAATACTCCAGAACTATATTTTAAGTAATTAAGTCCATTTATATGTGTTTGCATTATGCATTAAATATAGGTGATAGTCAACACTACTCTCAATTTTAATAGATTTTTGTAACCAAATTACTCCATACATTGTTTTATTACCTAAAACATGCAAACATTTTGCAGTTTTACATTCCATGAAAAGATTTACATAAATATATTATTTAAAAGGAAAAAGTTAAATTCAGTTCTTACTGTACACAAACTGTTGTAGGAATCAGTTGATTAAAAATTGGACGGAAGTGTTGACAGCTGTTTAGGAACAGATGGTAGAAATTAGTTGTTCAAAGAGAAACAAACTACAAGCCAAATTTTATTTATGCAGCAAAGAATACACAGAAAATATGTTATGCATTAAGTCAAGAAATAATTCTAGCCTTCATTGACTGTCTTGTTTTATAATGTTTTTTTTCCTTTTTTATCTTTTGTGTGTAACAAATATATTTGTATATTTTTATGAATAATATTTTAATTTCATAATGTAATTAATACAAACAATTAAAAAAAATACTTGTTCATTAATCATCTCAATTCTTAAAATTAGTTCCATCTGCACTACTTTTTTATTTTTTTAAATTCATTCATAAATGTTTTAGTCTTCAACCATCTTGAGGATTTTGCAGAGTAAAAAAAAATGCTTATTAGTTTCTAATTTAATCCCGGACGTGGCAAGTTTTGACCTTCCTGGCAGAGCCCAATTTTTTTAAATCCTTGTCACTCTTTATGTGGCATTAATTTTTGATACTTTTAGGTATCCATGAGATTCAGAGATTGTTTTATTCAAAAATATCTGTGTATTACATGGGTTAAAAAGGAACACTATAAAAAGCACACAAAAACACTTAGGGAGACATGTATGATTGGGTTTTTCAAATTTTGTGGAGTAAAATGCACCTAAGTGAGCAGTCTATGATGTCTAATGCGCCTAATGAATATGTTAGGCACATTGTTTATAAGACTGGACACTTTTTTAACATGAGGGGGTGTTCTGGGGGCGTTCCAGGGTTGTGTCACACCACACTCATACTATTAAACACATATACGAATGTGATTCGACAAAACTGGGCACATTACTGCTTGAGAAGGCAGACCTATTTCAATGTGGTCTACCTGAGTCTGAGGAGTCGAAGTGGAGCTAGATTTGCTGTTAGGGAAAAAAGTGTCCAATATTTCTCAACTTGCACCAGTACAATAATGAAAAGTAGTTTATTATAATTATCAAACTGTATAAAATTAAAAAACTTAAATTTAAAGAAGAATGTTATCATATAAAATTAATATAAAATATATAATATTCTCAAAATATAAAAATATTTTCTATAAAATGTATATAAAATTAATAGAATCTAAAACTAATTTTACATTAAGTAACCCACTGATTATGTTCTTCAGATTTTTATATTTTAAATTTTTACTACATTAAATGTGAGATGTATTTTTGCTGCTCTCACCCTTTATTCTACATACAGCAAGAGCCAGCACATTACAGGTATTGCTGCTACCTGTGTTCCACCAAGCAGGGTCAGGACCAAAGTTTCTATTCACTGACATGCTATTCTAATGACTTTTCTCTTGTTTACAGCCTATCTATAACCTTTATATATGTTAGGAGCATTACTAATGCGCCTAAGTTCCATAATGTGCCTAACACATAGGTGAGGCGCAATGAACTTTAGACACCATTTATGATTGCACAAAAACCCCTTTCATACATTCAGGCGCTGTCACATCAGAGGAGGTGCAGTGGGCCCTGACTGCCACCCAGCCCACTGTCCCTGCCTACTTGGCGTGTTGCCCTAAATGGCAGACCCCAACTGGACAACAAACCCTATGATACTACGTGCAGGGCCGTCAGGGGAACGTGGAGTCAGACAGTCCGGATCGATAAAGGTACAGGTACGTCAAAGCCACTAATTGGAAACCAGGAGAATAACGGGAAGCAAGCCAAGGGTCAAAACACAGGAGATAACGCAGTAAAAAGTCGGAGAACAGAAACATAGTCGAGGAGCAAGCCGAAGTCAGGAAATCAGGCGTAAACGGGCAAAACCAGGAAATCGGGGGAAGCACAAGGGATCACCTTTCTCAGGCAAAGACTGACAGAAATGAGCCAGTTTAAATGAGGTGTCTGGACCCCGCCCCAGCAGACTATTGGTGCGGCCTCCGGGCCCACCTATTGGCCAGTGCGACACACCCTCTGACCTGATTAGGAGCTGAGCTGTCACTACCAGGCAAATCAGCCCAGCCTCTCTCTGGGTGAGAGTCATGCAATTCCCTGATCAGAGATTCGGCATGGATGAACCTGGCCGGAACCCACGACCTCTCTTCCGGAACATATAACTTCCAGTGGACAAGGTACTGTAAGGATCTCTGAACTCTATGGGAGTCTAAGATATGGGTGACTTCATACTCTAACTCACCCTAAACGCTAACAGGAGGAGGGGGTTTAGAAGGCGAAGTCAGAGATGGTATGTACCTCTTTAACAGTGACTGGTGAAAGACATTATGAACCCGGAGGGAAGGAGTTAACTTAAGACGGTATGCCACCAGGTTAACCACTTCTTGTACTACATAAGGGCCCACAAATCGTGGAGCTAATTTACAGGAAGGCACTTTTAGGCGGAGATTTTGGGTGGGCAACCAAACTTAATCCCCCACAGAAAAATCATTGGAGCAAAGACGCCTCTTGTCACACTTTCTTTTTTGGATGTTCTGGGCGTTGACCAAGTTCTTCTGAACTTGGGCCAAGACTGTGCACAGATTGTTAACGATAACATCCACCCCATTGTGATCAGACGGAGCACTGGATAAAGATGCATGAAAACAGGTTTGGGTCAGCACCGAAAATCCTCAATGAAGATGTTTAGAAGATTGCATGCAACAGGCCGTCCATTAGCAAGTTAGCCCCAACTCGCCTCCAAAGATCAAAAAAACCATAGAGCAAGGATGTCAGCATAAAATCTTCATTTATTGGAATCCCAAGTACAAAAAAAGTGCGACGTTTCGGCTCACAGAAAACAGACTGAGCCTTTCTCAAGCATAACATACAAAATCACAATGCCTCAATATATATGTTTTACCCAATAAAACAGTGCATCTATTAAACCAATCACTGCCCACAGTGAAATATTCCACCAATCAAAAATGAGTAATAAAGTGCATATAATTGCCTATACCAATAGGAACGATATATAATCATATATAGTGGGAGCGGGACCAGTCGGCGGCACATAGCGATGTACGGCGTCCTCAAAATTCCAATGCGCATGTCCGGGCACGCATGCGGAGATGTCACTAGATCTTACAGCTCTACTACGCATGTTCGTTGCCCATAGTGCGCGTAAACATGACATAGGAAGCGTTTACTCTGCCATTAGCTATATCTTAAAGGGCTATAACATCCTCGCAATGGTATTATAATAGAAATAGAGATCATGGAGACCTTTCTTGGGCTCTTATAGAAACTATACACCACAGTACCACCAACGCATAACCGGGAAACAATGTCATGAACCATAACCATTGATCCCGTGCTGCGAGGGCACTGCTAACCACAAAGCACACACATAGTGTGAACAAGTGGTAGCGTGCAGGTAACCAACGGTGAGTATTCCAGTCCCATATAGGTCCAAAATAACAAAAAAATCACAGAGGAGAGATGTTCATATAATATTTAGAGCTATAAAGTCTCATCCAAAATATGTCAAACCAACATGCCAGTACATATTTTCACAAAAGAAACCAGCTCAAATGGTCCCGCTCTTTTATCTTCATCCTATAGAAATAAAATAAATATAAAGTGATTGTGAATTAAAAACACATTAAAATCAATCAACTGCATTGGTATATATATACGGACGGAGTCAAACATTATATTCTATTTACATTGAACTCAAGATTTAGACCAGAAGGTTGTAAAGAATTTAATACAAAAATCCACTTTAGTTCTTTCTTTAGTAATATTTTTTCTCGATCCCCTCCCCTTCTCATAGGGGGGACATGATCAATCACTCTAAATCGTAATTGAGAAACAGAGTGATTGCATTCAACAAAATGCCTAGCAACCGGTAACTCCAACATTTTGCGTCGTATGGTACACTTGTGTTTATTTATCCTCTCTCTAACATCCATAGTTGTCTCTCCAACATATATCAGACTACATGGGCAGATGATCACATATATTGCTAGAAGTGGGGACAGGTTTAAATCTACCCTTGAATTTTAAATGGGTCTACCTGTTTGCCGGATGACAAAAAAAAATTCACCTTTAATCAAATTGTTGCAATTACTGCAACTGAGGCAAGGGAAATTGCCCATCCTAGGTGGAGCTATAAAGGACTGTCTCATCCCTGATACCATTGGCAAATCTGATTTAACCAATTTATCTCTTAGGTTACTCCTCCTATATGCCATCATCGGGACTTGGGAAAATTCTAAAACATCCGGAAAACCACTCTGTAGGATGTGCCAGTCTTTCCTCAGAACCTTCGCTATCTTAGACCCCAAATTACTATATGTGGAGACAAAAGGGATTCTTAGATTCTCTTTCCTAGCTTGTACCTTCAAAATCTCTCCCCTATCCATCTGTTTTACTCTATCTTTATGTCTCTTCAATCAGGCGCAGATTTCGCCGGAAAACTGCCGGAAAGGTGCGCTCCGACGCGGTGAGAATCATACATGTCGCCCTTAGAGTTGAAATTGAAAGAATGAAAAGAGATAAGTGGCATAGAGATCTTGAAGATTATCAGAATGGAAATGTATATAGTTGGCAAGGTCAACAGAACCAACATGTCCACACTAGGAGAAGATTTCAGAGACTTGATCGTCCCAAATTTGGGTATACTACTATGGACTCAGAATCTACAGATGAATCTGTTAGATCTGATTTTTTAGATGTGCACAATCAGGAAAGAAGGGAAAATGTAGGAGGGGCGGTCGGAAACACAGATCACAAAAGAAGATATCAGAAATCGAAGTCCAACAAACAGAGAGACAATGGCATGAGACCAATTACCAGGGGGAACCCCCAGAAACAATAGATCAGGGGAACCTCGTGGTTAATATATCATCTGTGACTGTTTCAGATTTGGAGATTAGAGTTTTGAATAAGGGGTTATCGTTTAGTCCATCATCCCCATTTGATTGGTTTCAATTTGAAATAGATCTTCAAAATTTTTTTAGGCGACTACGTTTGAAAGCATTTTTTCATGATAAACAGCTGGGTGCCAATGTGAGTGAACAAACCTCTAACAGTATGATTTGTTTTAGAGATCTTGATTTAAGGGTGAAAAGTGATTTTTCTCCACCTTCAAATAATCATATTGTAGAATCATATATTGAATTAACTTCGAAAAGGATGATGGAGCTTAGAGATCAGACGGACGTAGAACACTCTACCCTGTCCAAGAGCGAAAGAAATGCTTTGAAGGGCCTAATGGACAATCCATTGATTGTCATCAAACCGGCGGATAAGGGGGGAGCAGTCGTGGGGATGGATAGAGTTAAATATGATTTAGAGATACATCGACAGTTGAAGATAATGATGTCTATTGTCGGGACCCCAAAATTTCAAATAATGAAGAGATTAATAAGTAGTAAGACAATGGCACCTATTAGTAATATCATTGATATCAAATTAGGGAATTTTACTTAGGTACTATCTCCTTTACCTCTGTTTTGTAATTCTCCTAAAATACATAATGATCTAAAATGAAACCACCAGGAGAACCCATTGTCTCTAGTAGGGGTTCTAATTTTTGAGTAGAGATGAGCTTTTTTTATTGACAAAGTATGAAATCGGCAAGGTTATTATGTGATCGAAATTTCCAGATCATTCGATAATTAAGGTTAAAAATCTGTGCATCATCTAGTATGATAGCGCCTTTTTTCGCGCTTCCTGTAATTTTGGCGGCCAGCAAATCAGATTACAGAATAAGCAGGGTGGAGAAGTGTTGCGACGTCATGCCTGGGATGTGTATGGTTGCGATTGGCTGGAAAAATCACATGACCTCGTTTTACATAGAACAGCGTTTCCTGATTCAGCCTCAGTGTCCTCTCACGTCTCATAGGGAAGGACCTGCGCTCCTGCCTCTTGGCCAAACAGCTCAGTCGAAAATAGTCTATTCTTCAGCACAGAGAAACCTCTACTATTACTGTGATCCTTTCCAATTTAGTTTAGATTATAGATTTGAAGATTTTATTAGTTTTAGCTAGAGAATTTTTAAAGACAGCACTACTGCTGTAACATCACGGCGGTGGGAGTCGGGTGAGGGGGGGCTCGGGCCGAACACAGAACAAGCTCTATCTATAAAGAACACAGGATAAAAGTTCACCAAGACTATGTAGATTATGTAGTGGAATATCTTTAATTATTACAGTTTTGCTATTGAAATATTCCTGCATATTGGCAGCCTAACTTATATTTGATCACATCATTTCTATAACTGCAGGTCTTCTTGTTAGCTGCAAAACTCCACTTTATTATCATTATACATTTCAAGAATAGTTTCAAAAAAAAAATTTCAATTTTTACCCATTCCACCTGTGACTGTGGTATAGAAACCCCCTTGCAGTTAAATTAATAATCCAGCAAACTTGTAGTCACACAGTTGTTTAGGTTGCCAAAAATACCGTGTATCGACGAAAACATCACAGTTTACTGTTTTTTGACTTTGTCACACCCAGCTTGTTCATTGACGCAGCATCTACGTAAATCTTAAAACAAGCACTTATAATCCACCATAGTGAATTGAAAGGTGCAAAAGAAAGAAATAAAAAATACCGTTATTATATCAAAACAAACAGTAACTGTTTTTGACTTTTGTACACTCAGCATTGTTCATTGACGCAGCATCTCGTAAATCTTAAAACAGCAATTCTATATTCACCCACAGGTGAACTGAAAGTGCAAAAATATCGTTTATTATACCAAAACAAAAACATTTTAAGTGTTTTTTGACTTTTTGCGCACCAGTTTGTTCATTGACGCAGCATCTACGTAAATCTTTAAACAGCAATTCTATATTCACCACAGGTGAATTGAAAGGTGCAAAAATATCCGTTTTTATTATACCAAAACAAGAACAGTTACGTGTTTTTGACTTGCACAATCCGCATCTTTGTTCATTGACGCAGCATCTACGTAAATCTTAAACAGCATAACTATATTCACCACAGGTGAATTGAAAAGGTGCAAAAAATATCGTTTATTATACCAAAACATAACAGTTACGTTTTTTTGACTTTGCGCACCCCAGCATTCTGTTTCATTAGACGCAGCATCTACGTAAAATCTTAAAACAGCAATTCTATAAATCACCACAGTGAATTGAAAAGGTACAAAAAAACCGTTAATTATACCAAAACATAACAGTTACGTATTTTTTGACTTATGCGCACCCAGCAATTGTTCATCTGACGCACATCTACGAAAATCTTAAAACCAGCTAAATTCTATAATCACCACATGGGAATTGAAAGTTGGCAATAAATATCTTTATATACCAAAACATAACATTTCGTTTTTGACTTTTTGCCGCACCCAGCATTGTTCATGACGCAGCATCTACGTAAAACTTAAAACAGCAATTCTATAATTCACCACAGGTGAATTAAAGGTGCAAAAAAATACCGTTTATAAACCAAAGACATAACTGTTACGGTATTTTTTGATTTTGCGCACCCAGCATTGTTCATCTGACGCAGCATCTACGTAAATCTTACATCAGCAATTCTATATTCACCACAGGTAATGAAAGTTTGCACAAGAAATATCGTTATTATACCAAAACATAACAGTTACGTTTTTTTTGACTTTTGCGCACCAGCATGTTCATTGACGCAGCAATCTACGTAAATCCTTAAACATCAATCTCTATATTCACCACATGTGAATTGAAAGCTGCAAAAAATAACCGTTTATTATACCAAACAAACAGTTACGTATTTTTTGACTTTTATTGCGCACCCAGCATTGTTCATTGACGCAGCATCTAACGTATAAATCTTAAAACAGCAATACTATATCACACACAGGTGAAATTAAAAGTTGCAAGAAATATCGTATAATTATACCAAAACACATAAACAAATACTGTTTTTGACTTTTGCACACCCACATTGTTCATTGTACGCAGCACATCTACGTAAATCCTTAAAACAGCAATTCTAAATTCACCCACAGGTAATTGAAAGGTGCAAAAAATACCCGTTTATTATACCAAAACATAACAATGATACTGTTTTTTTGGACTGTTGCCCAAGTCCCGATTTGTTGATAGACCACCTTGCAGTTTAAATTTGAAATCCAGCAATTTTGTATTTGATTAAGGGATTTGAGAATCAGCTGTGATTTGCCGTCTTTTAATAAGAGACTTTCCAAAACTATTCCATACCTTCCTCCAATTTTTATCTTTCTGAACATGGAGCGAAATGCAGTGGGTATAGCGCTCAAAGAGGGGGTAGCACATGGAGGTAGAGGTACGAGAAAGGAGCTCCTTCCAGTCTGGCGACAACACGCATGCCAGCGGATAGTGATTTGCATGACCGTCATTCCTGACCATCGCTGTTCAAGTGGCCCTGTGAATCTAAGTAACGAACATCGTCGCCAATCTGTCCTTCAGTGGTTATGCAACCTGCATCTAGCAGCTTACTCCTCGTCCTCGCAGAAACACGGCCACAAATGTCCGTCATCAGTCATCAGCAGCATCCCTCCAACATGAATCAGCCCAAATGTCAACTCGTGTAACCCACCACTGTGGATAATCCATTTTCTGAAGACCTCTTTGATGAAAAAATGCGGGTTGGGGTCAGAAAGGCATGTTAAAAGATCAAGAGGAAGATTAGTCTGCTCTGATGCCCAGTTACTGATGCCATCAGAGGAGGTGAAGGAAGCCGGTCAATCGGCAAAAATCCCGGGCGGTCGGCAACGCCTTGCCGTGCCCCTTGCTTGTAGCCCGCAGCTTCTGGATGCAGAAAGTCAGGACGACCAAGTCACCTGTGTTGATGATGATGATGATGACGACATTGCGGATCCATCCTGGTCTTTTCCGCAGAATTTGCTTGCGAGCGCTTCATCAGTGGACGAGGAGGAAGACGATGGGGTAGTGTCAATACGGGTCCCGCCACAAAAAGGGAGAGGGCGGTCGCAGAAGTCCGCTGATATGATTCCGCCAGCCACGGTCAGCGCAAACCCCGCTCCTCGCTTATCGCCGTCAAAAAGGTCCAGGACCTCTCAAGCCTGGGCCTTCTTTGAGCAAGCCTCTGATTCACCCAGCGATGTCATATGCCGCCTTTGCCGTAAACGCATAAATAGAGGCAAGAACCTTAAGTGGTTAACCACCACCAACATGTCTAGTCACATGCAGCGAATGCATGAGTTGAAATGGAGGGAACACTTGGCCAAAAAAGGCCAGACCGACGCCGGGCCTCCAACCACTGTCACACCCTCTGTCTCCGCCTCCTCCTCCTCCGCCACCACCAAGCGTTCCTCAGCTGCCCATGTCTCTCAGAGTCATGATCAGGGATCAGCCTCCGCTTCAGCCTCCACCGTCGCCCGAGTACCACCAGCACCACCAGAGACCCATCCTACCCCTTCTCCTTCCGCCAGTTTGACGACCTGCACGCCGTACAGCGGCCAGTCTAGCAGCCAGCCTTCTGTCTTCCAGGTTTGGGAGCAGAAGAAACACTTTAACCCAAACCATCCCAAAGCCAAAAGCCTGAATGTCGGCATTGCCAGGCTTTTGGCCTTGGAAATGTTGCCTTTCCGTCTGGTGGACACAGATGGGTTCCGCCACGTCATGGCCCTCGCCTGCCCCCAATACCAGATGCCGAGCAGGCATTTCTTTGCCAGAAAAGCCGTCCCTGCCCTGGCCAGCCACGTGTCATCTAAAATTTCAAGCGCGTTGTCTGCATCTGTGTCCGGAAAAGTCCATCTCACCACCGACACATGGACTAGTAAGCACGGCCAAGGCCGCTATATCTCTGTGACAGCTCACTGGGTGAGCTGGGTGGATGTCTCTGGGGGTGGCTCTCAGGCTCGGCGCACGCTCTTCAAAACCGCAGGGATGGTGCAGGGCTCTTTCCCCCAAGGTCCTCTGGTGGCATCACGTGCCCAGAGACACCAGGCCGTGTTGAAATTAATCTGCCTTGGGAGACCGTCCCCACACAGGTCAGAGCTGTGACGGCTCTAAGCAACGAGACCGAGCGCCGGCTGGGTGACAAGAACCTTGTGCCGTCAAATGGTGGTGTGCGAAAAAACGGCGAAATCTGCTGGCCGCCCTTAAGACGGTATGGCTTGAGCACATCCACTTGCCTGGCACAATGTCAATGAACCTGATCGTCCAGAAATTACTAAAGAGCACCCTGTCTGGACTGCCTGCTGAAGAAGGCGCTAGTCTGAGTTCCACTTCCGACGTCGCGCCCTGCTTCGTCCCCCTGCTGCGTTGTAGCCGTCAGCTCGGCCTCCCCGTCCAACCGTCCATCATTGTTTGACTGGCAAAACACGCAGGAATTCCACCCTCCACATGCTCCAGCGATTGTGGCAGCGCGCAATGCCATTACGCAGTACGAAGAGATCATGGCCTGACAAATCTCGGTACGAGACCTCGGGGTGTTGATATCAACCGTATAGTGGGGAGGCAAGGTGAAAGAAGCACTGCACCATGCCATGCCTGTTTTTGAAGAAGCCACCAAAAATGGTCAATGCGACAATGCCCTTGTCAGCATTGAGCATTGTGGTGATCTTAGTTCTTGGAACGAATTCTTATGACACTTCTGAAACAACAGGTCCCCGCCAGCAACGGAAGTAGGAAACGACACAGATGCTGACACGGAGCCCTTTCTCTCCGTCAATCCACAAGGTGCCACAGTTTTCCACAATTTCATCGTTCTGTCATTAGGCAGTGTTCGTGGACCAGAGCTAGTGCAAGGTGCAGCATTAGCTCTCAGGGTGCATATCTCAGCAAGTCAGGGGTGTTAAGCCTGTCCGGAGGCAGCGGAGGAGAGGAGGTAGGAAGTATTCCTAGACACCGATTTACAGACGTCCCTGCCTTGGGAAAAAGAGGTGGCAGCGCATTTGAGGCGAGGAGGAAGAATGAGGAAGAACCAGTTGCTAGTGCCCCTCGACCCAAGCTTGGGAAATCAAGGCTCCATATCTCTCATGAGTGCATGGATGCTCCATTCCTCCACAACATATCCTCGCATTAAGGGCCATCAAAAAGAACAACAGGTACTGTGTTGGCCACCCTCCCTGGATCCCCCGTAACAAAAACAAAAATCACATTTCCTCCCACCCACTCCAAATAGAGAGAAAAATAGCAGGAAATGTAGAACCTTGCTGAATGATCAAACTGTAGACATCTGTTGCGATTGCTTCACGTTCCCGGCAAATGTTAGGGTGGAACACCAATCAGCGACGTGAAAGCATTAGAGTGCCAAGTAGGCAAAGTCGGCGCAGCAGGCAAGGTGGGCCGAAGCCTAATGGGTGACGTCTGGCAATCTCTTTGTTTTACCCACCTCACCAACGTAATGCAATGCAGGGGCACACATCCAACACACAGATATCAGCAATAAGATCATGGTGCAACACAACTATCCTGCGACTCAACACCGATGTTTTTGACATGTGTTTTCCTGACTACCCAAATATGACTTCTGGGTATCCAAAATGGACGACTGCCCAGCTGGCTCATCACGCCATAGAGGTTTATTCCTGCCCACAGCCAGCGTCATATCTGAGCGGACCTTCAGCCCACTGAGAGAGTCATTACAGACAACGCATCCGCTTTCCAGCAGATAAGTTTGATCGTTTTGACTTTCACAAGAAGAATCAGCATGGTCTCTGATGATGTTGTGGCCCCAAATTGGCCGAGGTCCACCGATTAGTTAGCCGGTCTACTCTCACCTTCCTTTTCAAACAGAAATGGTCCTCCTTGAAAAATTTTTTAAAATGATCATTTCTTACTTGCAATTTTATATTCTCTTTTCCCAACAGTTCATTTTGCTGGTTTTGGCTGATGAGGAGACTTAAAAGACAGCAAGGTTTCATGACAACAAACCGTATTCCATTTACTCACTTTTATCTTAAAAGTTTTTTTTCGCATTTGTCAATAGTTTGGGAGGTCAGGTTTCTGTGAGAACAGCTATAATTATGGTCCTTTGAAACAAAATGTGGCTTCTAAGTTCATTTCTCCCTCACAATTTTTAATATTGGCTGAGAAGTCATATTTATAATTTTTTGGGGTCATGTGAGCTGGGAGATACAGCAAATAGATCGTGGGTCCTTTAGAACAGAAATTGGCTACTATCTAAGTGCATTCTCCCTCACAATTTTTAACAAGGCTGAGAAGTAATTTTTATAATTTTTTGGGTCATGGTGCTTTGAAATTGCAGCAATACTACAGGTCCTATTATAAAAAAATTGTTTCTAATAGACATTTGTTCTTCACAATTGTCAAAAGTGGCTTACATGGTTCAAGCTTTGAATTTTCGGGGGCTTTTAGCAGTGACCTGCAGCTATAACTAGAGGTCCTATTCATAAAAAATGTTGTTTTCTAACAGACATTTTTCATAACACAATTGTCCAAAGTGCTCAAGGGTCATGCATTGAATTTTGGGGGCATTTTTGCTGGACATGCCAGCTATACTACAGGTCTATTCAAAAAAAATGTTTGTTCTTACACAGACATTTGTTCTTCACAATTGAACCAAAGTGGGCCTCAAGGGTCATCGCCTTGAAATATTTGGTCATTTTTGCTGTGACCATCAGCTATTACTAGAGGGTCCTATTCTAAAAAATGTTTTTCTAACAGGCTTTGTTCTTCACAATTGTCCAAAGTGCTCAAGGTCATGCTTTGAATTTTTGGGTTGGCAATTTTGCAGTGAACATGCAGCTAAACTACAGTCCTATTCAAAAAATGTTGTTTCTAACAGCATTTGTTCATCACAATTGTCAAAGAGTGGCTCAAGTGGGACTGGTCTGTCATAAATCGGAATAGGTAGGCACACTGTTTAATGGACACATATTGCAAAATGACTTGTTTTGCAAGATCTTTTAACATAGCATCAATCCAGTATTGAGGACAACCCATTTAAAACAATGAAAAAAAGAGAAACAAAGACATGGGTGGGATTCCATCCTATTTGTTAAAAATGTGGTTTTCTAGAAATAAAACTACTAAAAACTTTGCATGTACAAAATGAGGCTGTTAAAAATTCCTCTGAATTGTAACAAGGGAGGTAAACAGAAAACTTACCAGATGTAGGTTATTCAGAGGACATGGAGTATGGAAAACGGACAGAGAACAAAGTACAGAGACCATTTCCTCCAGCACGTTGATAAAATGAGAAAAAGTTGCCAAGATAAAGGGCACCTGGTGTAAGCAGGAGCGTTAACCCACAGTATATCCAAGTGAAGCTTCAATTGGACCACACTCCATACGGAGGGACAAGAGCTAAACCAGGTATTGACTGTGTACTGAGGAAGGCCTGGAGTTCGCACACTTCCGCTTCCGCAACTCTGCTTTCAGCACGACAGTTTTCGTTGCTGGCTCATCAGGGCATTTAAACCTGCGTGTTAATAGATGATCGACGCCAAGGACCTGGGGGCTCTCACCGCACCCACTGTAAACCTTCCGGCCCTGGTCATGCATGTTCCCCAGGACTGTATAGTCAATGTCCTTGAAAACTAAAATTGGTGTTAAAAGATAAAGACTCATTTTTTCCGCACTTTTTAAATGTGGGGGTCTATGCAGGGTTGTGGGGCTCATGCTGTTGGCCCCAGGACAAGGTAAAGTCAAAGTCCATGAAACAAAAATGTTATGGTTTTGAAAAACTCCTTTTTCGGGCACTTTTTAAATCGGGGGTGGTTATGCAGGTTTGGGGCTCATGCTGTGGCTCCATGGACAGGTTAGACAATGTCCATGAACCTAAAATGGTGATGAAAGACTCCCTTTTTTTTCGTGGCACTCTTTAAAATGTGGGGGTCATTGCAGGTTTGGGCTCAAGCCTTGGCCCAGGACAGGGATATTCAATGTCCAGTTTCAAGTAAAGATGATGGTTCAAATCATACTGCCTATCTGTGCACTACCCATTATCAATTTGTGGTATATGCAGGTTTAAGGTCAGTCTGTGGTACAAGACAGGGATAGTGAATGGTCTTTGACTTTTTTTTCTGTGACTTTTTAAAAAACCTAAGTGTGTTGCCTTAAGATGTAGCAGATGTATCCATTTGACTGTTTATGTGGATTTAATTTCAGCTTCTCAAGCCTTGTTTGGATGTAATAATTGAAGGTGTTGTTGCTCTCCCATAGACTTTAATGGTCATATCGCTCATAATCGAGACGCTCCACGTATCGAAAAACCTTATCGATAGCGGCAGACTATCGACAATCGAGTCGATCTCGATAGCCAACGCATCGCTCAACACTACTCACAAGCAAATCTGCTGAAAAGACGCACGATGATCCGCAATGTCGTCATCATCATCAACATAGTGACTTCGTCGTCCTGACATTCTGCATCCAGGACTGTCTGTGCTAACAAGCAAGAGGGACTGCAAGGCATTGCCGACCGCCTCGGGATTTTTGCCGATTGACCGGCGATCCTTCTCCACCTCTGATGGCAATCAGTAACTGGCCTCAGAGCAGACGAAAATCATCCTCTTTGCCTCGTTGATCTATTTAACATGCCATCTGACCCCAACCGCATTTTTCGTCATCAAAGAGGTCTTCAGAAAGTGGAATTATCCACAGTGAGGTGGGTACACAAACGAGTTGACATTTGGGCGGCTTTCATGTTGAACGGTATGCTGATGTTGCTGAATGACGACATTTGTGTGCCGTGACTAGGAGGAACGATGAGGTAAGACTGCTGGATGCAGGTTGCATTAACCACTGAAGGACAGATTGGCGACTGCTGTTCGGTCTACTGAGATTCACCAGGGCCCTGACCCAGCGATGACAGGACTGACGGACCTGCAACTGAACGATCCGCGGCATGCTGTTGTCAGCCAGCACTGGAATGAGCACCTTCACTAGTACCTCTACCTCCATGTCCTACCCCCCTCTTTGCTCGCCTTAACCACCTTAAATTTCGCTCCATGTGTCAGAAATCTAAAATCTTGAGAAGAGTATGGAAGTAGTTTTGGAAAGTCTCTTATTAAAAGACGGCAAATCACAGCTATCTCAATCCCTCAAACTCAAAACAAAATTGCAGATTCAAATTTAACTGCCAAGTAGATTAATCAACAAAGCTTTGACTGACCCAAAGTTGAAAAAAAACACCTGTCTGAAATGTAATACGGATTATTAAACATATTTGTTGGGATCCCACTGTATTTTGGGTGCCAGCATACCAATGGAGCTGCGGTGAAATTAACAATCTTATACCCTCAGCATCTAAGTTAAGTTATCATCTCCTTACCTAATTTTGAATAGGAGGTATATGTGTTTGTAGACATGTTGTATAAGCCGTTGAATATCGCGTACACTTATTCCACAGCGAGAGGAGTTATTGAATCCCCTGATGAACCTAGAAATTGTACGGGGGAAACGTGTCGGGATAGCTGGGATGTAAGGTTTTATACACGTATATAGTGATACTATCTGTCATAAAAGCGGAGCCGCCCTTTATCGGGGCGAATACTCCACTGACGGATAGTACACAGTATGTTGTATCATCTAGGTCTGTAGTGGTAATATATAGGGGTTTAGATTGCATAATTTTAGATAGTCTAGTAAAAGTTATGTTTTAACAGGGATTATAATTTGCAGTGATATAACAGTAGTACAGTGCTCACCTATTTCGGCTGTACGATGTCGCGGTACAGCTCGCTAGAAAGTGTGTGGCACAGAATCCAAAGGTTGTAAGTCCGTAAAAGCAGCTCCGGAACGATCCCGCCTGGGGCTCCACGTGGGACGCCGAGGGTAGAAGATTGCCAAATGGTACTTAAACCGGGGTTTTAGCCGTTAAAGTAGAAAAAGAATCGTGGATCTAGAGCGCTAGGAAGGGAACTTACAAGAAGCAATAGCTCTTCTTGTAGAAGATTTTATTGTAACATAACGCGTTTCACTGATATCATCATCAGCTTCCTCAGATGTCAGAAAATTGCTGTTTTCACATTTAAGTGCAAGGTGCCTCAATGAACAAAGCTGTAGTGCGCCAAAGTGAAAAAACACGTATCTGTAATGTATTCGGATAATAAAAGGTATTTTTTTGGCACCTATCAATTCACCTGTGGTAACTATACAATTGCTGGATTCAAATTTAACTGCAAGGTGGCTCTATCAACAAATCTGGACTGGGCAAAAGTGCAAAAACACGTATCTGTAATGTATTCGGATAATAAAAGGTATTTTTTGGCACCTATCAATTCACCTGTGGTGACTACAAAATTGCTGTATTCACATTTAAGTGCAAGGTGCCTCAATGAACAAAGCTGTAGTACGCCAAAGTGAAAAAACACGTATCTGTAATGTATTCGGATAATAAAAGGTATTTTTTGGCACCTTTCAATTCACCTGTGGTGACTACAAAATTGCTGTATTCACATTTAAGTGCACGGTGCCTCAATGAACAAAGCTGTAGTGCGCCAAATAAAAAAAAAAAAAAACACGTATCTGTAATGTATTCGGATAATAAAAGGTATTTTTTGGCACCTATCAATTCACCTTTGGTAACTACACAATTACTGGATACAAATTTAACTGCACGCTGGCAATATCAACAAATCTGGCCTGTGCAAAAGTGCAAAAAACAAGTATCTGTAATGTATTCGGATAATAAAAGCTATTTATTGGCACCTCTCAATTCACCTGTGGTGACTAAAAAATTGCTGTATAAACATTTAATTCAAGGGTGCCACAATGAACAAAGCTGTAGTGCGCAAAAGTGAAAAAACACGTATCGTTAATGAAATTCGGATAATAAAAGGTATTTTTGGCACCTATCAACCTGTGCTGACTACAAAATTGATTGATTCTAATTTAACTTCAAGGTGTGGATATCAACAATGCCGGAAAGGGCAAAATTAAAAAAAAGAACACCTATCTAAATGTAAAACTGATAATAAAAGTGGAGTTTTGCACCTAACAAAGAGACCTTCAGTTACTAGAAAAGATGTGTATCCTAATATAAGTTCAGGCTGCCCAATATCCCGGAAATATTTCAATAGAAAACTGTTAACAATAAAGCTATTGCAGTCAATGTCTACACTAAAGTCTTGGTAAACTTTATCCAGTATTCTTTATTGAGCCTGTCTGTGTTTGCCCGCGCCCCCACCCCCGTTACCCCACCCATGACTTTACAGCAGTAGATGCTCCTTTAAAATTCTCTTCCTAACTACATAAAATCTTCCAATCTCTGATCTAACTAAGTTGTAAGGATCACAGCTAACAGTAGAACTTTCTCTGTGAAGAAATAGAATAATTTTGCTGGGCTGTTTGGACACAGGCAGAGCGCACGTCCTCCTACGATGAGACCCCTGAGAGACACTGATCATGAAAGGAAGGGGTGTTCTATGTAAAAAAGGTCATGTGATTTTTCCCGCCAATCGCAACCATACACATCCCAGTCATGACTCGCACACACATCTCACCCTGCTCTATTCTGTAATCTGATTTGCTGGCCGCCAAAATGACAGGAAGCGCCGAAAATGGCGCAATCTTAAAAGATATGCACAGATTTTAACCTAAATTATCGCAATGATCTAAAAATTTCGATCAACATAAAAACTGTGCCGATTTCAACTTTGTCGATAATAATCGCTCAACACTAGTAAAGAGCAGAACAGAACATGTAGTGCCCCACTGTACTGTAGAGAGGCGCTACTAGACTGTCAATCACTACATGCAATACACTAATACAGATGTTTTAAAAGTAAAATGTTCAAGACAATTGGCCGGAGCTTCCATCAGTCACATCTGCTGCAGATCAGCAGTGTCTGGGACACTGTATCTTGAAATGATACTTAACATACAATGTCCTTCATTCTTCTATAAAACCACCATATAGTGCCCATATTGTGGTAGATAGCAATTGTGTGCATAGGTGCTCTGCAGACATATAATACCCAGTGATGTAGCAGCAGACACAGCACACTGAAACAAAGTGGCTGGAATCCACTGATTCCGGCAAGTTTCACCAAAAAATGGCCAAAAACTGGTAAAAAAAAAAGCCATTTTAATGCAGTCTGGGCTGCACAATATACACTCTCCTTTCAAAAGCCTGCCTGTCTGTCTGTGTTAGCTCACACCCCCCGCACCCCGCAGCTGTACAACGCTAGATGCTTCTTTAAAAGTCTCAGCCTAACTAACTAAGAACTGAAATTCTCTAATCTACCTATGTTCTAATGTACAACAGCAAAAGCTAGTTGTCTGTGTGAACAAAGAGAACTGTGTCGCTGAGCTGTATTGAGGAGAAAAATAACAACATCCTGCTCTTATAGACACACTGACACACTGATGCTGAACAGGAAGGGCTGTTCTATGTTTAAAACGAGGTCATGTGATTTTTCCAGCCAATGACAACCATACACATCACAGTCATGACGTTGCACACACAGCTCACCCTGCTCTATGCTCTAAGCTGATTTGCTGGCCGCCAAAATGACAGGAAGCGGCGAAAATGGCGTGATAGTAAGAGATTATGCGCAGATTCTCACCAACATTATCGCGTGATCTGAAAATTCCGATCAACATAAAAACCGTGCCGATTTCAACTTTGTCGATTATAATCGCTCAACACTAGTAATGAAACCAAAGGGAAACTTTTCAGATCTATGGATGATTGATATGTCTGGATGAAAAAGAATGAAGCATATGCTAACAAAACACCCTGCTTACAGTGAGGCATGGCAGTGGCTTGCTGATGCTTTGGAGCTGCTTTACTATATTTAGCAATGGAAACTTGTAGTGTGTGGAGGGCAAGGTGGATTTGATCATGTATCTGAAATCCTATGGAAAACGTCATGCCTTCTGTGAGAAACCTTGGGCAGTATTGAACATTTCAACAGGACAATGATCCCAAGTACACTTCAGAGTCCCCAGGGCTTGGTTTCAGAAGAAGTCCTGGAAGATTCTAGAGTGGCCATCATAGTTGCCTGACTTGAACCCAGTATCGGACTGGGGTGTCTAGGGACTACCAGAGGAGTTGATTTTAGTAGTCCACTTTGCCTCCACTCCCACCCAGTCTCACTTCAACTTTATACAGACTTATATGATGACATCACACTAATCTGTAATTAAGATGGGGCCCTGGGGCTTCTGAGTCTCTCTCACCTAATTGTAGCAGGACACCAGTGGTAAACATAAAGTAGGACATGTATGAAAACTGTCTAGGTGTAGAACTTTCTTTGTTGCCGATAGCAAGCAATCAAAGTTCCCCTTTCACATTCTCAAAGCACTATATGAAATGAAAAAGGAGCTCTAATTAGTTGCTATGGACAACAAGGAAAGTCTTAGACCTGGACAGTTTTCATACAAGTCCCCCAAAAGGTTTAAATAGATATGTCCCCCTCCCCAAATGATACATTTTATATAAATAAAAATATATAACACAAAGTTCTAAGTATAAAGTCATTAAATAATGGTCGTACAGTTACCAAATAACACCGCTACATAAAACCAGAGTCCCATGGCTAATAACACCAACAATTCCACTAACACCAAATTCTGAGACTCCATGATCACATATGACCACCACATAGTGACTAAATAATACCTCCACACCATGACCACATATCACCATCACATAATGACTGACTACTACCTCCACACCATGACCACATAATTACTGAATAATACTGCCACACCATTAGTGAATATAAACCATTACATTTTGCACACATATAAGTGATTACAGTTCAGTTATATTTAGTGACTCACAGGTGACGTTTTCTCTGATGAGTCATTCATGTTCTCTTTTTATTTACATCTTGTCCACACCTTCTTGCTGACTTCTCATCCCTGCACATCTGGACACAAATTGTCACGTCAGAGGAGGTGCAGTGGGCCCTGACTGCCACCCAGCCCACTGTCCCTGCCTACTTGGCATGCAGCCCTAGGTTGCAGACCCAAACTGGACGACAAGCCCTATGCTACTACGTGCCGGGCCGTCAGGGAAACGCGAAGTCAACAGTCTGGGTTGATAACGGTCGGGAACGTCAAAGCCAAAAACGGAAACCAGAAGAGAAACGGAGAACAAGCCGAGGTCAAACACTAGCGGTCACGCGGTACCAAACGGAGGACAAGATCGAGGTCAATAAACAAGCCGAGGTCAAAAACTAGGAAGACAATCACAATAAATGCAGGGGAAAAGCTAGGGGAACCCTTTCACAGGCAATGCCTAACAGAACGGAGCCAGTTTAAAAGGTTTTCTCGGACACCGCCTCAGCAGCTGATTGGTGCTGCGTCTGGACCCTCTTATTAGCCTGAGCGACACACCCCTTGTTGGGAGAGGCTGCAGAGCTGTCACTCCTGAGCTCCGGAGCAGCACCTCTCCCCGGGTGTGGACCCAGCTCAGATGGTTTAACCCTTGACGGGCTTTACACCATGCAAACGGAAGGCTGCCTGGCCGAACGTGTTCTGACACAAATATCTTAGAATCTTCACTTTTCCAGCACCTTTTTACCTTTTCCCAACTCTGCAAAAACTTCTCAGTGGTGGGAGAGTGGGTTTAGGCAACAGATTAGATTCACAGTCTCCTACAAGGTTAGGGAGGAACAGAGGACTAAACCCCTGGAGATTATGCTACAGATATGGCCTCTCAGAATCAGATTGTGTGGTTCAAACTCTTTCCCCGGCACCTAGAAGATCAGCCGTAGGCATGATGCATGATCTCTAGGTGGTGCAAAGGATGTCATGCTTTTTGTATTGTTTCTGTTTTTTTCTACAGATTTCCCAGCTGGACTATGATGGATTTTTGAACCAGTGTTTGACCCATTTTTTTTTAATACAATTGTCAATGAGAGCTGGTGTTGGGGAGAGTTTATTTAAATAAAATGTTTTTTTTGTGCTGAGTCAGTGTGGTTTTTTACCATTTATTTCTAGTGTTAGTAATAGAGATGCTTTACAGATGACTCCTGAGCCTGCTTACACCAAGCCCATCGCTGGTAGTAGAGAGATGTCTGTTAGACACCTCTTTTACTAACACTGGAAAAATAATGGTAAAAAAAATACACTGAAAAAAAAACAATATACACTTTATTTAAATAAACACTCCCCAACAACATCCCTTAATAAGTATTTTATTAAAGAAATGGATCCAACATTTATCCGGCATAGGCCCATGAGTCTGGCAAAATCCAAAGGGGAAACCTGTAAAATATAGAAAAACCAAGCAGCATTTGGCTGACGTCTATCTATAATGCCTAGGACAGCATGAATGCTAAATAGGTAGGTGGGCCATAGTTAGGTAGGTAGATTGGCCCTAGGTAGGTAGGTAGGCAGTAGTTAGGCCCCAGATTGTAGGCTACAGGTAGGTAGATTGCCCCAAGGTAGGTAGGCAGTAGTTAGTCTCCAGGTAGACAGGTAGATTGGCCATAGATAGGTAGGTGGGCCCATGGTAGATACCTAGACTTCCCCTAGGTAGGTAGGCAGTGGTTAGGTCCCAGGTAGATAGGTAGATTGGCCATAGATAACTCTAGGTAGGTGGGTAGATTACCCCTAGGTAGGTAGGTAGGTACATTCCCCCTAGGTAGGTAGGCAGTAGTTAGGCCCTAGGTATGTAGCTTGCCCCTAGGTAGGTAGGTAGGTAGGTAGGTAGGCAGTAGTTAGGAAGGTAAGTAAATTTCCCCAGGTACGTAGGTAGATTGCCCCTAGGTAGGCAGTAGAGGTACCAGGCAGGTAGGTAGATTTCCCCCAGGTAGTTAGGCAGATTGCCCATGGGTAGGCAGGTAGATTTCCTGTAGGTAGGCAGGCAGATAGCAGATAGGTCCCAGGCAGGTAGGACCCTGTTAGATGTAAAAAAAAAAAAACCTCTTCCCTTTCCCTGACAAACAGCAGTCGCGACAGTCCGGGATCCTCCTAGTGAAGCCCGGCACAGGCAGTGCAATGATGTCCACTAGTACATTTAAAGCATAGGGACTTAGACTTACTAGGCTGAATAGCAGAGCAGGCACCAGTGGTGCTCTGTAGTGATGAGTGATCATTTAAAAAATCAAGATTGAGTCAACTGCCGATTTTAAAGAAAATCATGTTGATTTTTTATCTCGATCTCAATCAATCGCCGATTTCCATTAAAGTAAATGGGAGAAGATGATCAGGTTAATTTTTATAACAAAACAGGTAAGAAGAAGCTGGAATTACCATCCATAACAGTAGACTGGATATGTGGTACAACTTAGTGAAGAAAATTTAGCTATAAGAGTCACAGAAAAAAATACACAGGCTAAAATAATTCACTCAATTCAATGGCTACCTGAAAATATGAGGACAGCGTAGCTATAGCAGGTACAGCGGTAGCAACTGCTACGGGGCCCCATTGACATTTAAGAAGACACCAGTATTGGAAATGGCACATGGTAACTGGCAGAAGCCCCTAATCACTTTTTGCACCAGGGCATCCCAATGGGGAACATAGAGGTTCAGCTGGCAGGGCCGTAGTTATAGTGGGTACGGTGGGTGCCAGGGCTGCCGTCAGTCATCTATTAACCATTTCAGGGCCCCATGCAGCTAAATCAAATGGGGTCCACACCCATTATTAGTTCCTATATTTAACATATCACTGGGCCCCATTTTGATTAGAGCCCCTGACAGGAGTACTGCCCTATTGGGACCCCTGGCATCCATTTTACAGTACTCTGACCCCAAAACCAGTAAAAATGACCTTATGGACTCTCAGAATAAAATTTGAAAGAAGAAATGAATATTTGAAATAACCTTTACCATTGCTGTCTTTTACAATGGCCTGACCCCAAAACCAGCAAAAATGATCTTTCGGACACTCTATAAACTTAGCAAGAAGAAATTTTTTTTTAAACAAGATATTTTTTGAATGGGCCCTTGATTATCGCTGTCTTTTATAGCATCATAACCCCAAAAACAGCAAAAATGACCTTTTGGACACTATTAAATTAGCAAGAAGAAAAGAGTTTTTTAAACAAGATTTTTTGAATAGGACTTGGACTATCGCTGTCTATTGCAGCAGCATGACCCCAAAACCACTAAAAACAGTGTTCTTAAATGCCTATACTTAGGCATAGGAGTAGAAATAGAATTTTTTCTATAGAATATCTGTGAAATGCGGTCTTATGGAAAAACTCTGACACCAAATCAACAGTGTTCTTGCTTCAGTCCCTGTAATCTACAACAGCCAACTACAAATAGAATTTTTGCTACGGAATATCTAAGACATGGTCCTATGTGACAACCAACTAGTATTAGAAATTGATTTTTTTCTATGGAATGGGGTGTTATGGAAAAACTCTGACATCAAATCAACAGTGTTCTTGCTTAAGTCTTTGTAATTTGTCCACAAGCTGCCCCCCCAAAACCAAGCTGACCCTCCCCCCAATATTGCAGCAAGGAACTTTTGGGCAATGCAAAGATGCAGAATGCAGCTATATCAAAATCTCTGACTACTACTGTCTAGGATTCCCTAATCCTTCTGTACCCAGCCCTAACTAATCTATCTAGCAGCTTTTCCTTTGTTAAATCACTGGGAAATAGTGTGTTTGCCTGCTGTGAAGAAATCAATTCAGAGAGAGCAATCTGTTCAGTTCACAGTCCGTAATCGTAATTGCGTTCATCAGGAAGTACAGTGACATAGATAAAACAAGGTCATTGTGGTTTTAGCAGCCAATGAGATGCCTAAACCCCCCACTGGTGATGTTCTTGACCCCCTGCTGTTCTCTGCACTGATTGGCTGGCCGCCAAAAGTACAGGAAGCAGTGAAAATGGAGCGATCATAAGTCTAGATATTGATTTATGATCCGATTTTAAGAAAAAAAATTGGATCAAATCGAGATTGAGAAAACGGTAAAAATCGACTCAATTTCATCTTTTCTCGAATAAATCGCTCATCTCTAGCGCTCTGCTCTGCTAAGCACCTGAATATGCATGCCTCTGGATGTTTGGAATAGATGGACTGGGTGTTCATAGAAACCATTTGCGGGCCGTGTTCCCTGTGGCAGCAGGGCCGGCTGTGTTGGACCCAGGCCCACCGGAGGATTCTCTGGTCCTTCGGTGGGCCATTCTGACACTGCTTGAATCCCAAAGAAAATCTTAAGTGGAATTCCAAGAAGGTCATTGCAGAACTGAAACCCAAACATATAACTGAAGGCCATTTCCCAAGGGCCAAATGGACTAAGAGGGGGTGTGGCTTGAGCCTGCATGGAGCTGGTCGCATAGCACAGGAGCTCCGATGGAAGCCATCCTAAAGCCTACTTTTGCCATAAATCACCCAGATTTTGGTGATATCTACTACTGCACACAGCTGTAGACAAATTGAGGGATCGCTGCTGGATATCTCTGTGGGGAAAGATCCCGTACCCGCTCCGAAGTTCACTAACAGCAGGGGGCGCCATTTTGGAGAGAGGAGCTGAGTGCCGGGCGGTCGAATGCTCCGACTTACCATCTCATCGGCCTGGCT
Source organism: Phyllomedusa bahiana (assembly GCA_025379985.1). Classification (NCBI taxonomy): domain Eukaryota; kingdom Metazoa; phylum Chordata; class Amphibia; order Anura; family Hylidae; genus Phyllomedusa; species Phyllomedusa bahiana. The sequence continues at coordinate 38,893 of JAODAL010011792.1, forward strand.
GTGAATCCGCACGTCCATCGCAACAGGGAGGTCAGTGACTGCATCCCGGGATACACTAAGGGTTCACACATCAGAGGCACGGATGTTGCGGGGAAAGCGCGACACATCATTGAAGCCCTGCCATCTTGACCACGAGGTCCACTGCATAGCCAGTACGCTTGCAGTCGCAGTGCAAGCAAAAGTACAGAGGAGTCAGTAATTCCCGGCCAGGACGGCACAAAGATCCGCGCATCGGAGGTAAGGAGGTAGTCGTGGAGACGTGGCGCTTCTACAAAGACCCAACATTTTTGCCACTAGGCCTTTTGCAAGCCAGGCACAGTAAAACTGTGGAACAAACCCTGGGTTCATATTCAGATTAGCAGCCTTTTTGTCAAACATTGAGAGGATCATATCCCCTGTGCCAAGTTCTATTTAATTCTACATGCTTCTATACAACTCCACCTGCCTATACATTTTATTACCAAACAGAGGGTATTTATCACAAAGAGGAAAGCTGCAACATATTTAATTTAGGACTACTCACTGCCAACCGGTCTTTCAAGCACCTTATAAACCTTTTAGAAGGTTGAGAGTGCAACTGAGAGCCACCATAACCCTGTTCCTCAAGCAGAACTCTCCCACTAGGCTTGTAACTTAGCAGACCTTCCTGGCAATACTCTGATTACAAAGTCGGACGCTTTCCTACTCTGATTCAACGGTACTTGTATAGTTCGAGTCAACAAGCTCCGTTTCTAAATTTTTTCATACTAATTTCCGAATACACTTCACCCACTATACCTTCTCTTCCAGCAAATTAAATGTGTGGCACCTCAAAACGGAATCCTAAACCCAAGAAGTTAACCGAATTATTTAACCCCTTACCGCCGGAGCCAGATTTGGGCTCTCTGACAGAGCCCCATTTTTTAAATCTGTCATGTGTCAATTTATGTGAGAAAAACTTTTTGACACTTTAACCTATCCATGTGATTCAGAGATTGTTTTCTCGTGACACATTGTGCTTTAAGATAGTCAGACATTTTGGTCCCAAAAATGCTTGTTTATTTGTGAAAAAGATCAAAGAATTATGAAAAACTTCAAAAATTTACCAATTTTAAAATTCAAAAAATTTCTGCATGTAAGACAGATAGCTATTCCACTCAAAATAGTTTATAACTAGCATCTACCATATGTCTGCTGTAGTTTGGCATCATTTTTTTTAAATGTTTTTTTTTTACGACATTAGGGGGCATCGAAATTTAGTAGTGATTTTCAAATTTTCAACAAAATTTGCAATATACATTTTTAAGGGACTAGTCCAGTTCTAACGTGATTTTGATTGGCCTGTATGTTAGATACCCCCATAAATGACATCATCTAAGAAACTACACCCCTTAAAGTATTCAAAACCGCATTTATGAAGTTTATTAACCCATTAGGTGTTTCACAGGAATTAAAGCAAAGTGGAAGTGAAATTTCAAAATTTCACTTTTATTGCAGATTTTCAATTTTTATACATTATTCCCAAGAATACGGTAAATATGATCAGGTGCAACTTAATATTTATTCCCCAGATTCTGCCGTTTTCAGAGATATCCCATATGTGGCCCTAGTGCATTATTTGGCTCAACCACAAGCCCCAGAATAGGAGGAGCACCTACTGGACTCTGTGGACTCAAATTCGGGAAGAGTTTATTTAGGGGCCATTTCAGGTATGCGGACACCCTAAGGTGCTAAAGCTTAATAAACTCCCACTAAAAATACCCCATATTGGAAACTACACCCCTTAAGGAATATATCCAGGGCTGTAGTGAACATATCAACTCCACAGGTGTGTCACTAAATTTTTTAGCGTTAGGCTGTGAAAATGAAAAAAAAAATTTTTTTTCCAATAATCTGCAATTTTAGCTGAAAATGTTTAATTTTTACAAGGCATTCTGGTAAAAAAGCACCCAAAACCTTGTTACGCAATTTCTTCCAAGTTCGGCAATACCCTACATGTGGGTGTAAACTGCTGTTTGGGCACATGGCAGGGGGTACAAGGGAGGGAGCGCTATTTGGCTTTTGGAACGCAGATTTTGGTGGGGCTATGTAGCATTTACAAAGACCCCAAAGTACCAGAACAGGTGAAACCTTCCAGAAGTTACCCCACTTTGGATTCAGCACCCCTCATAGATCTCATCTATGGGTGTATTGTACATTTTGGGTGCACAGTGTTTCCAAAGTTTTTTTTTTTTTTGCATTGGGCTATGAAAATGAGGAGAAAACGCAATTCCGCCATTGTTTTTTGGGCTTCAATTTTACAGCGTTCACCGTGCAGTATAAATGACAGGATATCTTTACCATGGGGGTCGGTACAATTGCAATGATATAGATTTTATATAGTTCTTTTATGTTTTATTACTTTTACACAATAGAAATAGGTCTATAAAAAATTGTGTTTTTATGTTGTCCTGTTCTGCTAGCCATAACGTTTTAAGTTTTCTGTATACGGAGCTGATTATGGGCTTGTTTTTTGTAGGATGAGTTGACGTTTTTATTAGTACCATTATGGGGGGCATATGCCGCTTGGATCACTTTTTATTAAGGTTTTTGTGAGGCATTTTGAACAAAATACAGCATTCCGTGCAGTATAACTGACATACTAGTATTACTCAGCAGGTCGATACGATTACAGCGATACCCAATTTGTATATTTTTTTATGTTTTACTGCTTTTACACAATAAAAACACTCGCCATAGTCTGAGAGCCATAACTTTTTTATTTTTCTGTGTACAGAGTTGTGTAGGGGCTTGTTTTTTGCGGAAAGAGTTTACGTTTTTATTGGTATCATTTTTGGGGGGCAAGACTTTTTGATCAGTTTTAAATCCATTTTTTTGGAAGGCAGGGTGAAGAAAATACTGCAATCCTAGTAGTGTTTTTTATTTTTATTTTTAACAGCGCTCACCGTGCAGTATCCATGACCAGTTAGCTTTACTCTCTGGGTCGATACGATTACGGCGATACCCTAATTATATAGTTTTTTTTAATTTTGAAGCACTTTAAAAAAAAAAAAAAAGAAGTGTTTTTATTGTGTTAAATAATATTTATGCATCGCTGTCTTCTGAGAGACATAACTTTTTTATTTTTCCGTATACAGAGACGTGTAAGGACCTTTTTTTTGCGGGATGAACTGAAGTTTTAATTGGTACAACTTTGGCGTTTATATGAGTTTTTGATCACTTTTTATTCCATTTTATGTGCTGCGGGATGTACAAAAATCGCAATTCTGTGACTCTTTTTTGTTTTTTTTGTTTTTTTTTCGGAGTTCACCGTACAGGTTAATTAACATGACAGATTTATAGGATGGGTCGTTACGCACGCGGCGATACCAAATATGGGTATTTTATTTATTTTTGATCTTTTTTGGGGCGATTAGAGTTTGTAAAGGGGAAAAGAGCGGTGTATGTGTTTTTATTTTATTTTTTGTGTTTGTGTTTTACTTTTTTTCACTTTTCACATTTATTTTTATTTTTTTTCACTTTTTTTTCACTTTTTCTTCTCACAGCAATCATCAGATTTATGTTAGAAGGCAGGCCAGTGCACAGTACTAGTACTGTGTACTGGTCGCCATGACAACTACCTGTCATCATGCCCACAATGCATTGCGGGCATGGTGACGTCACAGATAACCCCGGGAAGTTCCGTTCACTTCCCGTGGCCATCAGGTAGGAGATTGCTGCTGAACTGCAGTTCGGCAGCCGCCGGGAAGCAGGCAGGAGGAGCTCACTCCTCCTGCCTGCGGCTTCATTATCGTAGCCATGACAGGCTGCGGTAATGAAGCGGTAATCACCCGCGGCCGGAGCTCACTTTGGCCGCGGGTGATATGGCATGCGGCCAGCGGTAATTTACTGCTGGTCCCATGTTGCAATCGCGCGCGGCTCGCCCGCAAGCCCGTGCGATCGCCAGGACGTATGCATACGGCCATTTGCGGGAAGTCACTTCCCGCTAGGGCGTATGCATACGTCCTATGTTGGGAAGGGGTTAACAATCCCTCCCAATCGCAGAAGAATAGATTTTGCATGGATATTGCAGAACACACTTTACACCGTCTCTTCTCATCGTTTAGAGAAACCCTCCAGGAGGACTTTAAGCAGATGATAGGAGATTTCAGATCTGATATTCAAACCTTGATTACAATAACCGAGCATGTTGAATATAAAATGACAGAATTTGCCAAGTCCCATAGTATACTAATTGACGCCAACTCAGCACTTGAAGAAGAGGTTCAGCGTGAGTCAGCCAAGGTCCTGGATTTAGAGGCTAGATCCAGAAGAAATAATATTAGATTGAGAGGCGTTCCTGAATCTGTCACCCAGGATTTACTGCCTCAATTTCTCATTGACCTTATGGCTACCAGATGTTAGTGACCCAGATCTTACTGTCGACAGGATTCACAGATTGCCTAAACCCAAACATCTCCCATCAGCTGTTCCTCGTGATGTTATCGCTAAAGTCCACTTCTTTCGTACCAAAGAAAATTTCTTGAAATCTATCTATAAAGTTCTGATTTTCCAGAGAGATTCGAGAATATCTTCTTGTACCCAGATTTGTCTGCCAGCACTATGTTAAAACGCAAGGAGTTTGCACCAATAACGAAGATCCTCCGAGACCACAATATTGCTTACCACTGGGGAATTCCAGTCAAGCTGTTAGTTACCAAGGACCACTCCACTCTAGTCTGCACTACTCCAACCATAGCCAAGGAACTCCTTCTATCATGGGACCTCCTCACAACTCCGGTAAATTCCCCACCAACAAAAAGGAAAGATAGACCTGAAGCCATTACGCCAATCTGGTCAGAAAAGATAAGATACTCAAATTCCAGGGCAAAATATTGAAAAACATCCTCAGTTGTCTTGAGTAGCTTCCGTTCCATTCCACTCCAGAAGTTTGTCTTCACTTTTATCTAGCAGGTTTCTTACACAAACTGTCCCCGCTCGCCGGTTTTCCCCTTGAGGGATACTCTTCACGTGCAATGTCTTTCAATGCTTTTCTAGTTCTGTTTATAAGTTTTGCCATAGTTTTAAGTCCTAAGTATCTCCATAACGACTCCAATACAAATAGAGTACCTACTGACTGCAAATTATCTAACTCTTCAAAAATAGAACTTATCGGTGTCCACCATGGTAATTAAAATCTTATCTTTGAACACAAATGGCCTAAACTCTCCTCAAAAAAAGATCCCATTTGTGGAAGGATGCCTTAAAATCCAATAATGATATTCTTTGTCTCCAGGAGACTCACCTAAGAGAAGAAGACTCTCATAGATTACACCATAAAAAATTCCCTTTTTCTTATCTCACATCTATGCCAGTCAGAAAGGCGGGAGTAGCCATCTTTATCAAAGACACTGTAGCCTTTACTTATATCAATGCAATAATTGACTCCAAGGGTAGATATATAATCCTCCAATGCAAAATCAACTCTACTCCTTATACTCTGGTCAATCTCTATGCCCCAAACACGAGACAAATTCCATTCATTACCAAGGTGATAGACAAGTCTAACCAGCTGGCTAATGGTAAACTAATTATTTTCGGTGATTTCAACATTGTGCTGGACAAAGAGATTGACGGATCTGTTAGAGGTACACATTATTCTCCAGATCTCAGACATTTACTTTGGGAAGAAAACCTCCATGAACCCTGGAGGTATCAACATGCTTGTGAGAAAGATTATACATTTTACTCTGCCTCTCAATATACCCATTCAAGGATAAATTATTTTTTAGTGAACAGAGGGACCCTTTCAGGGATACTTTATTTGGTAATAGGTTATATCACTTGGTCCGAACACAACCCTATATATCTGACTGTTGAAGATTATTGCCCTCCGTACCATATAACTTGGCGTATAAACCATATGTTACTAAAGTCACCTACCTTAATTAAAACAATTCAGGATGCTTTGACAGAGTACTTTGAATTGAGCTCACCCTTTCCCCCATCTCCGGAAATTTTGTGGTGTGCCCACAAAGCAGTTATCAGGGGAACTTGTATAAAATTGGCATCAAGGGAAAAAAAGAGGGAAGCGGCCCTGACAGAAGTTCTTAAAAAACTACAATTCTTAGATAGAGAATTTAAAAACAACCCTAATTCAAGTAATAAAAATTAGTGGAATGCAGTAACCATCTGTGAAATCTCAACCTACAGTATTATGAAAATCAATTGTCCAAGCTTAAATGGAATTTCTATCTCCAAGGAGATAGGCCATCTAAAATTCTAGCAAAACGAGTCAAGAAATTTCAAGCTAGAACTAAAATTCCTTTCCTAACAGTCTCCCCACAAAAGAGGATCTGCGACCACCAGGTCATTGCAAATACTTACTATATTACTATACTATATTACACGGATCTTTATAATCTAAAAAATAATCCGGGCATTCCACCTATTTCAACGCAATCTCATCCTTTTTAGATAAAGCAAACCTCCCATCCTTAACATCTGACCAGATATAACTGAACAAACCAATTGCTATTTGTGAAGTTGAAAAAACCATAGATAATTCGAAATTACATAAATCCCCGGGACCAGACGGATATGCTAATGAGTATTATAAGCTTTTCAAATCTACTTTAACCTCCTATTTCACAAATATCTTTAAATCCATTATGGCCAAGGAAGAAGTCCCTAAAGAGATGCTGGCAGCCTTGATCACAACTATTCCCAAATTTAACAAATAATTATAGGCCGATTTCCCTACTTAACAACGACATCTCTATTCCAAACTCTATTCCAAGATCCTAGCCAACCACTTGAATGTCATACTATCATCATTAATAAATAACGATCAATCAGATTTTGTCAAATCCCGTCAAACTTGGGACGGTGTTAGAAGAGTCTTAGATATTATCCAATTAGATAATACAAATCGAAAACAAAACCTTCTTCTCTCCCTCGATGCAGAAAAAGCCTTTGACAGGCTCAATTGGCTATACCTCCAAAAAGTAATGACTAAATTGTCTTTTCTGGTTCCATTTTACAAGCTATTATGGCCCTGAATTCCCACCCTTTGGCTAAAGTTTTTTCTTTCTCACTCATTTCCCATCTCAAATGGGACAAGGCAAGGTTGACCACTATCCCCGCTAATTTATATTCTGTGTGTGGAACCCTTGGCGTAAATAATCCATAGTTCTTCCACCATATCGGAGGTGCAACCTCTGGGAAGAGATCACAAGATAAGTTTATTTGCTGACGATATACTTGTTTTGTGCACAAACCCGGAGGTCTCAATCCCCGAACTAATGAAATTATTTAAAGAATACTCTCATGCCTCCTATTGTAAGTGAATGACCATATTACGTATCTGGGTATAAAAATGACACAATCTCTTGACTGTACTATCAATCTAAACCAATCAGAGCTATCCTCAACATTTTCTACGGAAATAAGTAACACTCTCCCATTATCTTGGATGGCAAGAATAAACTTGGTCAAGATGATGCTGTTACCCAAATTTTTACATATTGCTAGGTCCTCGCCCTTCCTATTCCCCTTAGCTCTACTTAATAAACTCCAGGATCAACTTCTGCAGTTTATATGGAACTACAAGCGTCCCAGGTGCAAAAGGCACCTCTCTACCTACCCCTTAAGGAGGGAGGAATGTCGGTACCGCATTTGCTGTCTTGTAATGTGGCATCTATCCTTGACCCTATTTTCTATCTCTGGACCTCTTCGGAACTCCAAGGTTGGTCCCAATTGCATTTCCCTTCTCGTTTAGGGATATACTTATAGCATCAACTCTGGGTGTGGAATACCCTCAGCCACCATGACTCTTACTTTCTCTTGCCATTAAGGTTTGGATTCCGTATGTAATCCCTAACCAGTGGGTAACCATCACAAAAAATAATTGTCCACTGTCTGTCATTAAGGTGAATATACCCTCTTTTCCATTATCTAGCTGGATTACCAGAGGCCTATCACTAGAGATGGGCGAATCGATTCTAACGAAGTGGAATTCATTTAGAATTTCAGGAAAACTTCTATTCTGCATGGTCGAAGTTTGGGGTAATACGCGGGAACAAAGCGTGTTTTTAATTAATAAAATGGCTGCAAGCAAATGGCGTTACATGAGGCAAAGAACTCTGGGAGGAAGAAAGGAGTGCCCTAAATGACATGTGCAGAGATGAAGCCAATCAGAGACCGGCGGGATTCTGTGACGTCACCGCACTATATAAGCGGACGTGACGCTGACAGTTCACACTCCTCTCTCTTTGCCGTGTTGCAGCTGCTGCAGCTCCAGTAGCTGAGATCTCACACAAAAGAAAGAACTTTTATCCAGCGATTTTTGGGGGAGTGTCACAGCTTTTCTCAGAGACTGCTTCTCTTACGTTCTAATTTGGATTTTGTGGGTTATTGGAATTGAAGTCTAGTGTGCGTCCAATTCAGCTGCATATACATTTTAATGCTATCTGCTCAGTTCTGGTGCATATTGAATATCCAAGGGTTATCTAAGCCTGTTTTTGCTGTTGTATTCAGTTAAAGAAACAGTGATTTTACCCAAACCCCCATTTGCTGTAATTTTTTGGCAAATTTATTTCTTTTGCCCCAAATTATATCAAAAGGGGAAATTTAAATGTTTTTTTTGCTGTTGTAGTCGTAAAATAAAACATCATTTTTAACGCCACATAGCTGTTAATTTTTTTTAGGGTCTTTCTTTTTGGACCAAATTTAATCCAAAGGGTTTAAAAAAGTATGTTTCTGCTTTTTGTTTGTCAGTAAAAAAAAAGGTGTTTTTCAACGCCAAAAGAAAAAACCCTTTTGCATGTGCCTTAAAATTTATTTCCCAAGGTTTAAAAAGGGGTTTTTTTGTGTTGTAGTTTTGTAAAAATTTTTCACGTTTGTTTTAACACCCCCCATAGCTATTAATTTGATGGCAGCCCCATTTTTATTTTGGGGTAAATTTTTTTCCAAGGGGTTAATTTTTTGTGTTTTTTGCTGTTGTAGTCGGAAAAGAAAAGTGTTTTTCAACGCAAAGAAAAAATTTTTCCCCGTAGTAATTTTTTCCAAAGGTTTTTTAGCATTTTTTTGTGTTTTAGTCAAATAAAAATTTCAAGTCTTTTTAAAACCCCACATAAATGTTAATTTTTGGCAGTCATTTTTTTTTCGCCAAATTTTTATCCAAGGGGTTAAAATTAAAAATGTGTTTCTTTCTGTTGTTTTCAGTAAAAGAAACAGTGTTTTTAAAATCTAAAGAAAAAATTTTTTTCCCGTAGCTTTAAATTTATATCCGAAAATTAATTTAAACGTTTTTCTGCTGTTGTAGTCGTAAAATACACGTTTGTTTAAAATTTCCACATTTGTGTTAACTTTTTGGGAGGGTCATTTTTTTTTGCGCAATTTATACCCCAAAGGGGTTAAAATTTAAAAATTTTTGGTTGTAACGTAAAAGAAAAAAGTGTTTTTTTAACTCTAAAAAAAAGAAATTTTTTTCCCGTTGAAAAATTTTTACGAAATTAATTTAAAAGTTTTTTTTTCTTTTTGTATTCAGTAAAATACAAAGTCGTTCTAAAAAAGCCCCCATTTGCTGTTAATTTTTGGGAAACTCATTTCTTTTGCGCAAATTTATATCCCAAGGTTAATTAAGTGTGTTTCTGTGTTGTAATCAGTAAAAGAAAACAGTGTTTTTCAACTTCTAATGAAGAAATTTTTACTGTAGCATAATCATATCCGAAAGTTTAATTAAGCGGTTTTTCTGCTGTTGTAGTCAGTAAATTACACGTCGTTCTACATAGCCAATAGCTGTTACTTTTGCAGCTAATTTTTTTGCGCAATTTTATACCCAAAGGGTAATTAAATAGTTTCTGCTGTTGTAATCAGTAAAAGAACATGTGTTTTTCAACCCTAAAGAAGAATTTTTTCTGTAGCATTAATCATTCGATATTTATTAAACGTTTTTCTGCTGATGTATCTGTAAATTACACGTCGTTACTAACTTGCCACATAGCTGTAATTTTTGGCTAGCTCATTTCTTTTGCGGCAATTTATATCCAAGGGTTAAAATTACAGTGTTGGTTCTGCTGTTGTGGTCAGTAAACTGAAAACGGTGTTGTTCAACGCCCAAGAAGACATTTTTCCTGTAGCATAATTTATATCCGAAGGTTAATTAAGCCTGTTTGTGCTTTTATATTCAGTAAAATACACAGTGTTTTTAAACGGGACATACAAGTAAATTTTTCTGGCCATTTGTGGAGTGCAATTTATATCAAAGGTTACCAAACTGTAGTGGGTTCATTTGGAGTCAAATACAGGTGTGTATTTATTCATATTACAGATATCATCACTATAACAGAGTCTGTAATTTTTTGAACAAACGTATGTCAGACAAGAGAAGGTGGCAGGCTCTTCATATGTGAGTGGCAGTGGCAAAAACATTCCTGGAGCATGCACAGGTCGCAGCACAGTAAGGGGACGTCGCAGCAGGGGTGACTCGGTGAGGCCAGAACTGTCGCTGTTATGTAGCGGCCGTGTGTTGATCAACAACCAAGGGTTCTTGATTGGTTGAGTAGGTCTTCAACTTAATCCAGACTGACATCTGACAACCCTAGCGGTGGGTTCTCAGATACAACTCTTAGTTGGCATGGCCCGGGAAAGGTCAGCGGCCTCACTGTCCTCAACCCTGCCTCTGTCCCTTTCGGGTCCTCTCAGAGCAGAAAACTAGTATGGGGTCTAGGATCAGGGCCACTATAACAGCGAGGACGAACATTGAGGACAGTCAGACAGTACCTGGCAACGAAGAGGTGGGGCTAGACATCCCTGCTTCTTGCACAGATATTGAATGTGGAGAGTTGGCATGGGAGTTTTTTGGCGGAGCAGTCAGCCTCTGCTCCCAGGACCGTTGCGGAGGACAGCAGTGCGATCAAACACTCATGAAGTATAATCAGTGGTGGTTTAATTCATTTGCTGCGTTACAAACAGTTTGTTCAAATGCAGTGTATGGATAACTTTGAACTGAGGAGACCATAACTACAGTGAAATGTTTTAGGTGCTTATTTGCATTCTGTGCCATTGTTGATTGAATTCAGTTACAAAACTGGGAATGGGACAGAACAAAAAAGAAGTAAAAGCAAAATGCTGCCAAAATGGTTTTGATGATCCTCTTCAGTCTGAAGGAATGTGAAATCGTAGTCCAACTTACAGAAGTATAAACACGAGTCCTTTCTGTAGGCATAACCTGTTACGGTGGAAACAAATTACATCCACACAGATTTCAAGTGGTTTAAGAAGCAAGTTGATTAAACGTTCATTTGTTCATGAACAGATAACAAGGTGATAAAGAAAAAATTTGCTGACACTATTTTCCAGGTGTCCAGATTTCGAAAGCTGTTGGAAATCCCTTAGCAGCATTTGTTATGGAAAAGCTCTCACACAACCGTCCAAGGACTATAAAATAAATAATATAATTATAATTTTTAGAGCTATAGAGAAAGAGTTTCCTTCAGCTCGTTTGTCATATCCGTGTACCGTACCTCTGCCTCTGTCCTTTGACACGTCCTTGCGGCTGTCCTGACCTTACACTTGTCCTTGACTCGAGTTTGCTTACGATTTTGTACTCGTACACCTTGGTGCCGACGCAAGGCCAAAGTCACGTCAGGGGTAGCGAACCCCGCCGCAGCAAGGTCCATCCCGTAATGTGGCGGGGGCTCTGGTGAAGCCGGGACCTACTTAGACCCCGCTTCTGGTCGTGGCTTTTGCATCACTTGTGGTGGTCCAGTGGATCACTTACGCTGTCCGTGACCAACATGAAGCAGTGGAATGATGTACTTATCCCGTAGTCCTGGCGACTGACAAATAACAAATGTCCGCATGAAAGGGCCTATGCAAACGGCAGGTGTCACGCATGAGCTGAGACTGGCCGAGATTAAAATTACACATGAGTGTACTCCTGTCCCCTTGGATGATCAATAATCCTTTAATGCCTTTCTCTGTCATAGAGTCGTTCAACATATGGAGCTGGAATTCCACCGTTTGGAAATGGCACATATCAGCTATGTTGGGGAGGCGGTCTGCCGCCTGCAGCTTAAGGAGAGTGTGCTTGGTGGTGTTAGAACGGCTGGAAGTGCATGCCAAAGTTTCCTGGACCTTTTTAGAATGTCTTGCAGATGGGTGTAAAACTTGAACAACCTGATTGAGCATTTCTTCTGTGTGTGACCCTTTTTTTAGTCTTTTTTCCCCCCTCTTTTTTTTTTTTTTTTTTTATTCTTTTTTTTTTTTTTTTTATTTTATTTTATTAGTTAGCCAGGGAATTTCCTGTCCCCCCCATTTGGATCATCAAAAAATCATTATGGGCCTTTCTCTGTTCAATAATTCTCCACTGTTAATATATTTTATTCCTATTCATCAATTTCCACCTGTCATCAGTTCCTGTCGGCTGTGTACCCGGGACATTATCTTGCCACGTTTACCTGACTCGAATCTCTGCCGTGCCTGACTAGTCGGGCTTCACCGACACACTGTAAGTTTGGGCCCTGGCAGTGATCCTGGTGTTATACAGATGACTGACGGCAGCCCTGGCTCTCACCGTTAGGGACAATCAGGAGTGCCTTCAAATTTTCCTAAAAAAATAAGATTTGAAAAAGTGATTTTCTGTGCGGTTAAGTAGTGTCCAAGAAGGGCTCCAGGGTGGAACACAAATTTTTTTATACAATTTGAGGCTTAAATTTTATGGGGCTGGAGTCCCCGTGGGGTGCATCCATTTGATCTCCAGGGGAGTCCTGTCCCTAAATGACTGAAGAAGGATTTGAGGGAAAAATGAAAACCAATGAATTAATTGGCTGAATCACATCTCAGAAGTCAGAGGGCAAATGTCTTCTAATAAATAAGTGTTTAGGGTGATTTGAGGACTTTTTTATTACTTATGGGGTGTGCGAATGAATTAACAATCTTACACGGTGTTCAAATATAAAAATGTTATACCTTTTAAACTGCAGGTGGGGGTGTATGTTGTATGTTATCACACTTGAAAAAAAGTTAAAATTTATAATAATGTAAAACAATGAAATAAACTTCCCTAAATAAATTCTGTGAACAATTTCAGTACCAAAATATATATAAATGACAGTCACTGTACCAAAAATAGCATAGTGCCACTTTGTGATCTGTGGGTCAAATGGTTTAGGGGTCATGCTGTGGTAAGGACAGATATAGTCAATGTCAGTCAAACTTAAAATGGTGGTGAAAAACTCCTTTTTCAGGCACTTTATAATCTGGGGTGGGTCATGCAGGTGTTGGGGCTCTTGCTGTGGCCAGGGAAAGGTTAGTCAATGTCCAGTTCAACTAAAATGGTGGTTCAAAATCTCCTTTTTCTGGCACTTTTTCAAATCTGGGGTCAAGCGGTTTGGGCTCATGCTGTGGCCAGGACAGGTATAGTCTATTCCAGTTCAATAAAATTGTGGTTGAAAGGACTCCTTTTTCAGCACTTTTTAAATTCTCGCGGGGTTATGCAGGTTTGGGCTCATGTGTGGCCCAGGAAAGGTATTAGTCATTGTCAGCTCAACTAAAATGGTTAGTTGAAAGACTCCTTTCCAGCAGTTTTTTAATCTGTGGGTCAGGACCGGGTTTAATGGTCATTACTGTGGTCCAGGACAGGTATAGTCATTGTTCAGTTCAAATGAAAATGGTAGTTCAAGACTCCTTTTAAAGCAGTTTTTAATTGGGGTCAGATCAGTTTGAGGGTCATGGCTGTGTCCAGGAGAGGCATAGTCAATGTCTGTTCAACTAAAATGCGTGTTGAAAGACACTCTTTATACGCACTTTTTAATCTGTGGGGTTCAGACAAGATTTAAGTGTCATGCTGCGGTTTCAGGACAGGGATAGTCAAAATCCAGTTCAACTAAGATGATGGTTCAGGACAGGACAGGGATAGTGAATAGTCTGTGACTTTTTTTCTATGACTCCTGTTGCCTAATTGTGTTTCCTAAGATGTAGCACGTATCCAGTTTACTGTTGTGGTTGTTAATTCCAGCTCTCCAGCACTGTTTGGGTGTAAGAATGAACGCTGTTGCTCCTCTCATAGGACTTAATGGTACATCAGCGATATCTGTTATCGGACTATCGGATATCGTATGATAATTGCCTACTTCAAATCGGATATATGATAGTTGAACACAATCGTTTCATCACTAGTCTTTGGACAGAGGTGGTGAAGCTTGGACTGTCTGAAAGGGGAGGATGCCATGGGTGTGATGCTGTGGGACAGTTTGGGACCACAATATGAAACACGCATGGTAACTCTGCTTGATGTTGTTTGCAGGGTCGTTTGTGCTACTGGAGGGATTCGACGTGATAAAAATGTAAAGCAACATAAGAGCCACAAGTAGTGCCGAAAAAGCACTCTAACGGACGTAAAGAGTTATGGCAAGACTAAGACAAAGAAAAGCCAAAAGGACAAGAAAGTCAGAACCGGCACAGGAGCAGAGAATAGACTACGGGAATTCTTAATATACCTGAATAGTTTATAGAAAAACAAACGCCCGAAGGTAATAGCAGGTTAATATGAACGGAGTTCAACATGAGTAAATAAGTACGAATAGGAAGACGACTAGACAGCGAAGGAACTCAGCGAGAGACGATAAATACATAAAACCAGCTAAAAAAAGCACAAAAGTGAGCACGACTAGAAAAGCCAAGAAGATGTAAGTACCGTCTTACCATCTTCTGTTTGAAACATTCGTCCGGTTTCAGTCACCACAGAGCACAAGATGCTAAGGAAACTAGACGCGAGAGGAGGTACAGGTCTAGAAGATGAAAATTAGCAGAGAGTAACAATAGAGATAGAATAAAACGAGTAAGAAATTAATGAGGGAGAAAACGTGGACAGATAAGGAACAATAAGCGGCTAGTGTGAAAAGTTAGAGACATCAAAACAAGAATATAAGGTAGGAAACGGGAAAGAGGTAGAGGAGAGTAAGTAAGAATTGAAAAGACAAGTGAGAAATAGAGAGCAAATATAAAGGTGCAAAACACCGGAAGATAAAAGAGAAAAAGAGATTATTTAAGGATTAGCAAAAAAGGGCACAAACAGAAATAATTCGTGATATTTATTAAGAAATTTAAGGGTGAAAGATAAAGAGTCGCAGAGAAAAGAGTTATTATATGAGAATAGTAAATTGATATATAAGCAATATTAAGTCATGAAAGGAGAATAGAAAGGTGTAAAGAGGGTGTCAAGGCTAAGAAGAGCTAAGTAAGGGAAGATAGAGGAAAAACAGATAAGTAAAAAAGAAGAATAGAGAGGATGAAAGATACTAGAGTACTTAGATAAACCACAGTAAAGCTATTAATAGGGCAAAAAGGAGCATCAGAGTAAAGCAGAGAAAAAAAAAAACAAAGCTAGCAGAACAGAAAAGAGAAGTAAGGAAAGAGCATCAAAATACCATAAGCCAATGCCAGAACCAAGAATCGAGCAAAGAACTAGAAGACAAGATAACAAAGATAGCATTGAAAAAAGTGAACCCCGTGAATCTAGTCGGGAGATTAAGTATTATTAGGAGAAAAGCGGAACAGAGAGAGAAACTATAAAAAGAGGGGGGGAAAAGCATTAAACATTAGGACGTCAATTTAAGACCATAGTGTCAAAAAGAAGAGTCTTATATCGCCGGAGAAGCTAACAAGCATGGGGAGTTAATCCGAATTCGAGGAGCGCTTAGAAACAACAGAAGGAATCACTTACCAAATAGAACAATGAAAAGAAACAAAGCGTACTGCTTAAGAGAGGATGGAAGAGACGAGGTTAAATAACGAAGAAAAGGACAAACATAAATAGAGAAACAGCGAGAGAAAGGATAGTGAGTAAGATACACAGAAATAAGTTGCTTAAATTTAGAGTAGTTAAAGTAACGTCAGCCATAACACAGGAGGAAAAAGTATACATATGCTAAAGCAAATGGAGGCACAAACATAAGTCGGCTAAGTACCAAGGATAAACAGACCACAACTGAAAAAGAAAGCAAAGAAAAGAGACGTTAAGCAAGACGTAGACAAAAAGAAGAAGAACACGAGAACGGATTTAAGGACGGTAAAATAATAGATCAAACGAAATAAGTAGAAAGTAAAGGAACCCAACACGCAAGGAACTTGAAAGACAAATCGAAAGACCTGTTATAACCAAGACAAAGAATATCACAAAAGAGCAACGGTTATTGTCAAGAGCTTAGGAGAGAAATTATATAAGAGGAGAGACTATACATTCGGCTCATGTCAGCTATAGGTAACAACAATAACCGAAAATAAACAAAAACAATAGCTCTGGATCAGTTACGGAGCTTCCACTCATACGAATCGCGAAAAGTAGCGACACTACCCAAAGACTACGTCTACCAAGAGGCCATGACCATCAGTACGGAGAGCCGGCAAGAGAATCTTTGCAACATCAAAATTGAGCCAGATCCGGCCAGGGACCGTTGCCAGACAGAACACATCACCACGAGCCTCTTCTATACTGAGTCTCAATATCTCCTCTCTCTACCGGCTGATCTAAACGCCACCAATACACGAGGCATACTTAAAACTATCAACTATACCAGCTCAGCTTACTCGGCTCACCCAGTATAACCCTCCATCGCTCGGTAAAAATAAAGGAATAATTGATTCCGGGATAGAAGGGTCGTGTGAGCACGAATGACACAATCCAAGAAAAACGAAGAATTACGGTCGAAAAAGTAATAGCAAGAGAGGAGTCTAACACGCCATTCACAATACACGTGGTCGTTACGCAGAAAGAACAGATTCCAGGACAAAGCACAAAGCGGAAGGACAGAAAAGAAGAGTAAAAACCAAAAGAATCTGGCGAGTAAAAAAGGCAGTAAATATAGATAAGGACAACACCAAAGAAACAGGCTAAAGTACAGATAAGGGAGAACGCCGGAAAAAGCAGTGACAAAAGAAAGAACGAATGAACCCCAGTACAAGATAGTCCCAGCAAGCATAGACCAGGTTAACACCTCCTCCTCTCAGCCTTCTGCCCCTCTCTCCAACTATTCTCCCTCCCTCACCCTTCTCACCTCACTCCCTACCCCATCACTCCCTACCCATTTTCATATAATATATATAATATTTATTTTATATCAATATATTATATTCCTAACTTTATTAATTTTATATAAATTCCTCATCCAATCACTATCTAAGCCTACACCATTATTCCCACTCCACCCCTCATACCCCCCCCCCATCCCCCCCCCTTACCCCCCCCAAAAGTACCTAATAATCTACCTTCCCAAACCCAAACCAATAATCATTTATTCTAATATTACTCTTACTTATTTTAAAAGATTTTTATATTTTTTCTCCTTTCATTTGTTGGTGTGGATAGTTTAATAACCCACTCTAATGTATTTCATTAAAGACTTACACCCCCCCGCAATATCCTCAACACCCCCCCCCCCACCCCCCCCCCCCCCCCCCCCCCTCGCCACTCACACCGCGGTTGTGGTTTTTTTGAGTGATTGTTGATTTTTTGAAAGATTACACTTTCCCCCCCCCCCCCCCCCCCCCCCTCTCAATTCCCCCCCTTTATTTGTATCTTTATCTTGTTTTCATGGATTGATGAAAACAAACAAAACAAAAACTCTTGAACTGCAGGCATCAACTTTGATAAATAAAAACACCATGACTGCTAGGCAATTCCTCCTGTGGATGGCATATTATGCTTTCAAAACCAGATAAATGGTGGAAAACTAAGTACAGGCGGCAACAGAGGGGCATTGTTATGGTACGAATACTGGAAAGTTTATAATGTTTTACTTTTTAAAAAGTATTTACTATATCTCTAAGCATTATTTTCTCCTTGTTTGTTTTTACAATTTTTTATGAAGTTGTATTTCATCCTATCTTCACCCTTCAATAACAAGTCACAAAAAAGATCAAGATTTAAATAAAGTTATAACACATTCATAACTTGTGATAGAAAAAACAACACTCGAAAATGGCTGAATCACATTCTTGTACATCGGTGTATTTAATTGAAAAGAATGTATGTATAAAAACTTAAGGGACTACCATCGCAGTTCACCATACTGAAGGTCCTTATACAATAAGGACCGTAATACCAACAATTGAGATTGCCCCTGTATTTACTCTAATGTAACTTAGACTTTGCAAAAGCGTCAGGATAAACTATAGTTGTAGCAAACTTAAATTTAACAGATATCACACATCATTGGATTTTCACAGCACAAAACCAGTTATCTCAACATTTCACATGGCTTTGCGCTCATGACTCTTGTCCTTATGACTATTAGAACATATAACATGTATAAAGTGCTCATAATATCACTGCTAATCGCTTAACTTTTGCTCTAATGTCTACGTATACATTCTAAACGTGTCTTTCCTCACCATCGACAGTTTCACAGCCACTAGCAGCTTTCAAATCACACATGCTGTTCAGGCTCTGTGGGCGGGTCCTGTATAGATTGATTTGAAAAAATCAGGCTCTGGTGTTTCTAGCATATTCCTGTCACACAGGAAGATGATGTTGTCAATAAATGCTATAAAGTGTAGTAATTCAGCGTCTGCAGGCTCTAAGGCTGTCTGTCTTGTATTTATGGCTTAATAAGCAAGCTTTTTTAAAGTCCGTACTAGAGAAAAGATACTCGCGTGAAGGTTTACTGACCATGGTCGGAGTGAATGCTCCGTAGTCGCATGATAGATAAGAGCGAGCAGTCAACGATGTAGGGAGAGGTGGGTACTATTACAGTGTGATTTGAACAGTTAAAAATGTTTGACACTCTCGCTCTACAGAGCGCTAATGGCTGTTAGGTTGGAGGTTCGATTGCGGACTCGAACCCCACGTTAAAGTCATCTGTGGAGAAGATGTTCGGGTTAATTTTTATACATAGTACAGGTGAGGAGAAGCTTTAATTATTTCACCCATCAACAGTAAACCTGGGATAGGTGGAAACAATATGGTCGAATGAACTTTTGGGCTCGTAAGTGACATGACATGAAAAAAATTGAGAGGTAACAATATTCATTCCTTTCAATTGCTACACTGTAAGTATGGGGACTAGCCTGCAAGCTAGGATGTAGCTATAGGGGTTCAGCGGCTAGGGGTAGAAGCGTTTACGGTCAGCAGAAAAGGTCACTGGTCATGGATAGCAGACAGTCCATTGTCAGACCACGCTCGTGCGTGGGTCAGAGAGGCGAAGGCAGAGAAATAGTTGTGGTCAAAACCAGATGTACAAAGTCCGGATGTACCATAAATTAAACCAAATAGATATTAGGAAATACAACTCAATACACTGGCTGGGAACATTGGAAGTGATGCTAAATAACGGGTCCAGTGCCGGTCGGACTGAAAAATTAGCGGATGCAACGGCCCATTTAAATTTTGATGGTCACGTGTACGTGTGCTGGCTAGGATATATAATGAGAGTGGAAAAGTGAGTAACAGCAGCGCAGGGACAGTGACTCAAAGCACGACATGGTCTGAAGCGGGAAACCCATGGCACGACATTGGTGACAAAAAATAAAACGTTGCGGCAGCACAGAATACTGGGGGTAACAGATTGAATTTAGAGATAATTTTTTAGTGTGGATCCTCTATGGATATATTCAGCTCGGATTCAATCTGATTCTGTCTCAAGAGTACAAGTTGTTAGCGTCTCACTGGTAGTGTTGAGCGATAACAGAGTTAAAGATAGGTTCTAGTTTGATTAGAAACGCTCAAACTTTTGTGAGTTCGGTTCGAAGTTTCTATAGATTTTTGAAACTCGAAAGTATCGGGTCCCTTTAAACGTCAATAGGAGAAACGATGTGTTGGGTTTAATTTTTTATTAACCTACACAGGTGAGGAGAAGCTGTAAATTACCATCCATAACCGTAAACATGGTACGTGGGGTCTCACATACTTGTAGTTAAGAAAATCTTGGCTGTTAAGATGTGAAGCAGAAAAAAATTGAGAGGGCTAATAATATACTGTGCATTCCCCTTTCAATGGCTAACTGAAAACTGAGAACAGCTTGCAAACAGGGGGAACTCATACGTAGGAGGTGCAGTTGGTAGCAGCTGCTAAGGGACACTGCATCACTGACGGGCCGGCACAATAAGTCCCTTTGACATAGTGATAAGAAGACACCGATATTGGAAATTGGCAAATGGTAACTGAACAGGAGCCCCATTTCACTGCTTTGCACCACGGCGCCCAAGCATGTCTTCAAGTTACACCTATGTTAAAAATTTGTGTACTTGTGATATTATGTGCGGTGGCTGCATGAATATGTCCCAACGGTGACTCCATGGACGGTTCAGCTGGCCAGGGGCGTAGACATAGGGGGCTGCATCGGCGCATCCTGAGGCGGGACATGCACAAGCCCTTTGAAAATGCAAGAAGATACTCGTATTGGAAATGGGCACATGCGTAACTGGCAGGGGTGCTAATAGGGCACAGTACGGGCCACTCGCTGGGCCCTAATCCAAAAATGGGTCCAACTGAGATGTTAACAAAATAGAAACCGCTAATAATGGGACGCGCGGCCCATTTTGATTGCTGTAATGGGCCACTGAAACGATTAATAGATGATGATGGCTGCCCCTAGTAACGGGGGTGCCTCATTTCATCTTTTGCACCAGGGCCCAAGAACTTGAACTTACGCCTCTGCAGGAAGGACTGAATTTGATGGCAGTACCATTGGGGGCAGCAGTAGAACAATGCCAATGGGGCAATAGCCTCCAAGTTCTCGGTTAGACAAGATTAGGAGCAGCACTTACCTTGGTGGGCAGCACGGGAACATGCCAATGGGAGAACATTGAGGTTCAGTACAGATTTGGTGTTAGTACAGGTGAAGGCAATTAAAAAAATAAAGATTTGGAGGGATAAAGGGAGGAGGGTAAGATGGTGATTGCTATACGTGCCACATCAAAGTTTGCATTTAAGGGTGTATATTTTAAAATAAATTCGCAGCAGTAACGTTTGGAATCTAGGTGGTTGGCAGCAGTAGAATACAATCGGGTAGAGAGCTGCAGGACACAGATAAATACAGACATGTTGATGTAGTGTTGTTAAATGATGTATTTCAATTGATCAGAAGACATGCTTACAGTTTACTAATCAGTAAATCTGCCATTCTAGGGCAACAAAATGCCCCCAGGGCATTGTGAAAACTGCCGTCTCTCTTTTGTGGCAGACCCACATTGACACTTTACAAGATCATCCTCCTCCTCCACTGATGATGCGCTCGCCAGTGTGCTCAAAAGGGACCATGATGGATCCGCAATGTCATCATCATCACAGGTGTCTTCCTCTTCATCACAGTCTACATCCTAAGCTGCGGGCTAAAAGCACAGCACTTCGAGGCATTGCTGACCGTCTGTATTTCTGCGACGGAACAGCTTCCTTCTCCTCTTCTGAGGGCATCAAGCGTTTGGCCGTCAGAGCAGATAAACATCACTCTTTGTCTCTTGATCTTTTGAATATGGCCTTCTGACCTCAAACCGCATTGTGTGATCAAGAGTCTTCGGATTATGGATTATTTGGAGCGGTCCTGTATATTGGGTTGTGCCCATGTTTGCTTCAGGTTGGACTGATGATGGGATAATGAAATTTGTGGCAGTGACATTTGTGGCCGCTGGATGCAGGGTCTGATAACCACTGAGTACAGATTAGCAACCCTGTTCAGTAATGAGACGCAACAGGTTAACTGAGCAAGCGATGACAGGCCTTACGGTCTGCGGACTGACGTGTGCTCGCTTGTGTGTTGTCTGGAGCACTGGAAGGGTGCATGTCTCATACTTCTATATCTCCACTTCCTATGCCTTCCTTGCTCGCTGTACCGCTCTTGTTTCTCACCATGTCTTGCAAAAAGCTTGTATAATATTATAGGCTCTGCACGCTTGGAGCAACTGATATATTGTAATAAAAAAGTGAGAAATGTATATAGCATGTGTGGACTCACATAACACACTTGGTACATTCAGCGTTATGTGGTCTTAAAATCTGGAAATTTACACTGTTTTAGCATTAAGTAAGATTGTCATCTATTTCCATGGATACTATATCTGTATGACATTAAACACAAGGTATATGTTTGAAAGTATTTTCACCCCCCAAAACTGCCAAAAATAACTTTCTCCACTGGTATTATTTTCACCAAACAACCACATATGTAACAATATTTTTTCTTTGCATGAAGGAAATTTGGTCTGAAACTGGTTTGTTATAGTTAATTACTGACCACAAAACTGCCAATAGTGAGAACTTTTCTCCCCTCAGAATAAATTTCAACCAACCTATGTTTAAAAACGCTATTTCTGTGTATAGGAGATTTGATGGACGGTGTGTTATAAAATTATTTTCATCCACCCCAATACTGCTAGAAACTGATCATTTTGGGCAATTGAGTATCATTGTCAGCAAATCAAGCACGCTGCATAATAGATATCGATGTTATTATGAGAGTTAGGCGTTATGTGTAGCCCCCCCCCGCCCACTCGCCCCCCCCCCAGGGGGCGCGCCTTGCCAGTGTCGACCAAATAACAGCTTTTCTGGGTGTTGGAAAGTTGCAGACAGCAATACAAACTCCTCACTCGTTATTTATTGGTGTCTATGGAGAGGAAAATGCTTCTAAAGTCTTGACTCCCTATGCTTGCGGCACAATCCCTCAACTAACTACCATATTACTAAAATAAATAGCTCTCTTTTTCACCTGTCTAAAATCATATAGAATAATACAAATATTGTGAGTGCGCAATACGACTCTATGCTCACCAACGTTGCCTCAGCGTGTACTGCTCCGCTGCCTTCCCAACTACTAATTGCATAGTAATCATACAAAAATGCCATACTTGCGTCGTCATCTCACTATAATCACGAACATCGTCCGTTATGCTACCATTCCTATCCCACATACGAAATTGTCAAACAAGACGCCAGTCTAAAGGACTTACTAAGCCACCTCTGACTATACTCGTAATAAAAATATACATGATAATCGAATGCTCTACCATAAATATACTACTTAAAATGTATGTCTGAAAGGTTACTAGCTCAAAATCACAACAACGATTAACATTACTCTGGTTGTAAAAATACAGCTGTAAGCCTGTAAGTAATAATCTGAATGTTTAATCAGTCAATAAAAATCAAAAGGTGATAGAGAAATGGTGTCTGTACCGCTAACTATTTCAGATCAAACCTGAATACAAAATAATATTATTATTTGCAAAACAAAAAGCACTAAAATATTTTTTTTCAAGATCATGACGGAGACATAAAATTGCCACAGTGTCATTTAATTTCTTTAATGATGTTAATAAGATCATTAGATGTGCTTGGTCGGATTGGTATGAATGTTCTATTGCTCGATATGGCGTGTAAGGGATGGTAAACTGCGTGTAAGCACTCCTGTCACATTTTGTACATAAAGACTGTATGAGCCCAGTGACTTTAATTCCCATCCCTGGTGTCCCGAGTAAGGGATTCCTTTGTCCAATCATGACCTATGATATCCGGCCTTACTGAAACCATTACTAATGAATACCAGGACACTGGATTCACTTCTCACTTTTGGTTTTATACCGAATAAGAATCCATATCCCTTCTGGGAATTAAGATTTTGAGTTTCCTTTTTTAAAATAAACAAATCACATACATTAAACATATGCAGTATGGAAGGAATCTGTTGCCAAGGGGTTACACTATACCAATGTTGGAAAGGTTTTCTCTATGTTTTTATTTTTTTACCTAAAAATATTTAAAAACATTGTTAAATACAATTATGTGCCCAGCATTGCAGCCTTTCAAATATTGAAGTTATTACCAGTTAGTAATCTTGAAGTCAGAACCAAGCATGTTCAAACTTGCTGCACAATTTATTTAAGATTTGCTGATACTTTGGGTCTTAATTAACTTCATAGTATTGTGAGGATTATGTTTAATAACTTATTAATTCTTAAATCAAACTGAAGAATCCTGTGCTCTTTTAGATGACTGAAAAAATTCATCTAAACTAACAGTAGCATTATTTGTACAGTAAACATTATTTCTTTATATGGTGAAAACATTTAATGGTAGGCTTGCAAATTAATTTTAATTATTACCGATTTCTCAATCACCAAAACTCAGGATAGACTTAATATGAATTCCAATCATATTACAAGTCCATTGAGCTACTGACATGGCAATAGTTAAATGCATGGAAAAAAAATGTTATACTAATACAACTGAGTTCTGTTATCTGGTTGGGTAAGTATATGCAATGTCTGTCTAAATAGGGGAGAGCATAGTCAAGTTAAAAGTCAGTAGCTTTTAACTTTTAACATGTACAGAAAGATAATTGAAGACTTTTTCTAAATACTTTGTTAACTTTTCTTTGGTCAGGAGATAAAGAAGATGTTATACTCATAATAGTACACAACTTTCTGGTTAGTGTTGATCGAACCATTCGAGATAACTCTCGTGTGCTTGAACTCTCTCCAATTTTTTCGAACTGGAACCGAACATTTTACTGTTCGTTCAATTAAATGTTTGAGTTCGACACAGCATTTGACACGCCATTTTAATAGTTTTGAGTGCCTTTTGCTACGTTTTTCGGCACCATGCTATTCAGTACAGAGAACAGAGAAATGTCAAAAACATCATCGCTGAGGGCTCTCTTTGGCTGCTAAAATCACATAACCATGTTATATATATTTCAATGTATTGCATTCTGAACACCATTTTCAGCTCACTCTCTATACTGTACAGACTGCATTTTGTCTGCTTGCTTGCATGCAGGCACAATATTTGTTTATTAGTGATTTTAGACAGGAAAAGATGCTATTTAGTTTAGTTAGGTAGTTAGTTGAGGGGTGTGCCGCAAGCATAGGGAGTCAAGACTTAGATAGCATTTTCCTCTCCATAGACACCAATAATTAGGAAGTTTGGTATTGCTGGCTGCATCTTTCCAACACCCAGAAGCTGTTATTTGGCGACACTGGCAGGCTCACATAACGCCTAACTCTCATAATAATCGATATCTATTATGCAGCGTGCTTGGATTTGCTGAATGATACTCAGTGCCCAAAAGTTCAGTTTTTGCAGTATTGGGGGTGAAATAATTTTATAACACACCGTCTTCAAATCTCCTATACAAAGAAATATATTTTAAACAGTGGTTGGTGAAAATTATTCTGAGTGGAGAAAAGTTCATTTGGGCAGTTTTGTGGGTTCAGTAATTGTATAACAAACCGTTTCCAAATTTCCTATGCAAAGAAATATATTTTAAATAGTTGTTGGTTTGTGAAAATAATACTCAGTGGAGAAAGGTTTATTTTTGGCAGTTTTGGGGGTGAAATACCTTTCAAATATACCTTGTGTTATTGTCATACAGATATATATCCAGGAAATAGAGAAATCTTACTTAATGCCAAAAAGTGTAAATTTGCCAGATTTTAAGACCACATAACGCTGAAATGTACCAGTGTGTTATTGTGATCCACACATATATACACTTCTCTCTTTTTTATTACATATATCTTGCGCCACGTGCAGAGCTATAATATTTAGCTTTTGAACATGGTGAGAACAAGAGGCGGTAAGCGAGCAAGGAAGGGCATAGGAAGTGGAGATAGAAGTATGAGATAAGGCACTCTTTGCAGTGCTCCAGACAACACACAAGGGAGCACGTCATCAGTCACAGGACCGTCAGGCCTGTCATCGCTTGCTTAGTTCCCTGTGCGTCTCATTACTGAACAGTGTTGCTAATCTGTTCTTCAGTGGTTATCAGACCCTGCATCCAGCGGCCACAAATGTCACGGCCACAAATGTCATCATCATCATCAGTCCAACCTGAAGCAAACATGGGCACAACCCAATATACAGACCACTCCAAATAATCCATATTCTGAAGAGCTCTTTGATCACACAATGCGGTTGAGGTCAGAAGGCATTTCAAAAGATCAAGAGGACAAAGAGGTGATTTTATCTGCTCTGACGGCCAATCGCTGATGCCCTCAGAGAAGGAGAAGGAAGCTGGTCCATCGGCAGATGTACTGAGCAGTCAGCAATGCCTCGCAGTGCTTGTGGGTTTTAGCCCGCAGCTTGAGGATGTAGACTGTGAGGAATAGGAATTCACCTGTGATGATGATGACATTGCGGATCCATCATGGTCTTTTGAGCAGCAACTGGCGAGCGCATCATCAGTGGAGGAGGAGGATGATCTTGTAGTGTCAATGTGGGTCTGGCCTCAAAAGAGAGACGGCGTTTTCACAAGTCCGCTGACATTTTGTTGCCTAGATTGCAGATGTTACTGATTAGTAAACTGTAGCATGTCTTCTTGACAATGTGAAATACACATTTAACTACACTACATCTCATGTCTGTAGTTTCTGTGCCTGCTGCTTCTACAAATTGTATTCTACTGCTGCCAACAGCTAGATGTACAAGTCTTACGGCTGAATTTATTTTGAAATATACACCTGTATGACTTTGATGTGCACTGTATACACCTCTTACTCCTCCTCCTTTTAGCCCTCCAAATCTTTATTTTTTAAATGCCTTCACCTGTACTACCACCAAATGTACTGAACCTCAATGTTTCCCATTGGCATGTTCCTGCTACCACCAATGGTACTGCTGCCTAATCTTGTCTAACCAGAACTTGGCTATTCCCCATTGGCATGTTACTGCTGCCCCCAATGGTACTGCCTTCTAATTTAGTCCAGCCTGCAGAGGCGTAAGTTCAAGTTCTTGGGCCCTGGTGCAAAAAGTGAAATGGGCACCCCCGTTACTAGGGCTGCCATCAGTCATCTATTAATCGTTTCAGGGCCCCATACAGCCTAATCAAATGGGGCTCCAACCCATTATTAGTTCTTATTTTTTAACATATCAGTGGGACCCTTTTTGATTAGGGCCCCAGTGCCCGTACTGCCCTATTAGCACCCCTGCCAGTTACCATGTGCCATTTCCAATACGAGTATCTTCTTATGTGTCAAAGGGGCTTGTGAGCCGCCTCAGGATGCTGCCGATGCACCCCCTATGTCTACGCCCCTGCCAGCTGAACCTCCATGTTCCCCGTTGGGATATTCTTGCTGCCACCACATATATCACATGTACAAAATTTGTAAGCAGAGGTGTAACTTGAAGTTCTTGGGCCCTGGTGCAAAAAGTGAAATGGGGCTCCTGTCAGTTACCATGTGCCATTTCCAATATCGGTGTCTTCTTATGTGTCAAAGGGACTTTTGTGCCCCCTCAGGATGCAGGGTCCCTTAGCAGCTGCTACCACTGCACCTCCTATAGTTTCGCCCCTGTTTGCAAGCTGTTCTCATCTTTTCAGTTAGCCATTGAAAGGAATGAAGTATTTTAGCCTCTCAATTTTTTTCTGTCACTCTTACAGCCAAATTTCTTAACTAAGTTGATCCACGTATCCAGTTTACGGTTATGGATGGTAATTACAGCTTCTCCTCACCTGTGTAGGTATAAAAATTAACCAGAACATCTTCTCCTATTGACTTTAATAGGGTCCGAAGTTCGAGTTCAAATAGAACTTCGAACCGAACTCACAAAAGTTTGAGGTTCTAATCAAACTAGAACTTTTTACTGTTCGCTCAACACTACCAGTGACATATCACTTCTTGAGACAGAATCAAGATTGAATCAATGCTGAATATATCCATAGAGGATCCACACTAAAAATGTATCTCTAAATTCAATGTCTCTGTATTCTGTGCTGCCTCACTGTTTATTTTTTGTCACAATGTGTGCCATGGTTCCCGCTTCAGACCATGGCCGTGCTTGTGTCTCTGTCCCTGCAGCTGCTGTTACTCACTTTTCCACTCTCATTGTCCCTAGCCAGCACACACACGCTGACCTTCAGAAATTGAAAGGGCCGTTGCACCGCTAATTTTCAGTCACCGGGCACTGGACCCTTTATTACATCACTTCCAATGTTCCCAGCCAGTGTATTAGTGTATTTTCCTAATATCTATTTTGTTTAATTTATGGTATCCGGACTTTGACATCTGTTTGTGACCACAACTATTCTCTGCCTGTCGCCTGCTCTGACCCACCACGAATGGTCTGACAATGACTGTCTGCTACCAGCCGTGACCTTTCTGCCTGACCGTAACAGCTTCTACCTACCGCTGAACCTCCTATAGCTACATCCTAGCTTGCAAGCTGTCCTCATCTTTCAGTTAGCTATTGAAAGGAATGAAGTATTTTAGCCTCTCAATTTTTTTCTGTCATTCTTAGAGCCAAATTTTCTTCACCAAGTTGTTCCACCTATCCAGTTTACTGTTATGGGTGAAATAATAGCTTCTCCTCACCTGTATAGGTATAAAAATTAACCCGAACATCTTCTCCCATTGACTTTAATGGGGTTCGAGTCCGAATCGAACCTCCAACCGAACACCATTACTTTTCGAAGTTCAAACATTTTACTGTTCAATCAACACTGGTTATGACCACCTCTCCCTACATCTTTCTGCTCTCTCTTATCTATCATTGTAAGCTGACGCATTCACTCCGACCATGGTAAGTCACCTTCCGAAGAGTCTTTTCTCTAGTAACGGACTTTAAAAAGCTTCTTATTTAGCCTAATAAACAGCCCTTAGAGCCCTGCAGCCTGAGTACTACACTTTATACATTTATTGCACTCATTTCTGTGTGACAGGAATAGCTAGAAACACCAGAGCTGATTTGTCAATCACTGCTATAGACCCGCCCACAGTCTGAACAGCATGTGTGATTTGAAAGCTGGCTGTGGCTGTGAAACTGCATGGTGAGAAAACCCCTTTAATGTATATAGCTGTAGCAAAGTTTAAATTAGCAGTGATATTATGACTTTACATGTTATATGTTCTAATATCATAACAAAGTCATTGAAAAGCAATGGAAAAGTTGAGATAACTTTTTGTGCTGTGAAATCATGTTGTGTTATCTGTTAAATTTAAGTTTGCTACAACTATAGTTATCCTGACTTTTGCAAAGTCTAAGTTACATTAGAGTATTTAGGGTATTCAATGTTGGTATTAGTTCCCTATTGTAAGGACCTTCAGTATGTAACTAATGTTAGTCACTTAAGTTTTTACATACATTCTTTTCACTGTAAATACACATGTAAAATGATGCAGCATTTTCAGTGTTGTTTTTCTATCAACAAGTATGAATGTATAACTTTTTATCTTGATCTGTTTTTGTGACTGGTTAAAGGGTGAAGATATGGATGAAATACAACTTAAAAAAATTGTAAAAACAAACAAGAGAAAATAATGTTTAGAGATATAGTAAATACTTTTTAAAAAGTAAAAATATAAACTTTCCAGTATTCTTACCATAACAATGCCCCTCTGTTGCCGCTGTACTTAGTTTTCCACCATTTACTGTTTTGAAAGCTAATATGCCATCCACAGTGATTGCCTGCAGTCATGGTGTTTTTTCTAAAGTGATGCTGCATTTTGTTTTGTTTTGTTTTTTTTCCTTTACTTTTTTCATACATATTTTAAGGGTATGGCCCCATGGCACGGGTCCTCAGCTGTATTTACAGACTGTTTTCAGTTTTGAAAGCTGTCTGTAAACCGGCTGTGAACAATTTAAATGGACTTCAATGGAAACTCCGTGCAGCAGTCCCCACTGCATGGATTTTCCGCCGGGCGGTTTTTTAGACCGCCTGTGGTCCGAAAAACAGACAACATGTTCATTCTTCCACCCGGTTTTCAGGCGGAACATGCATATGTTGGTGCGAAGGGGGATGGCTTGATTCCGCAAACTGCGGAGAAAAGCCACCCCCCTGCTTGCCAAAGACAGACCAAAAACCAGCTGTCACGGTTCATGCCGCGGTCCCTGCCTTGGACCGTCGGCCTGTCCGTGCCTGCCATCTCTCTGCTGGGGCTCCCTGTGCAGGGGTCCCAGCAGCCTGTGTTCTGCTATGTACTTGCCTGTCCTGTCCAGTCTTGTTGCTTCCTGGGTCCTGTCTGTGCACTGTGAATCCTAAGGTGTGCGCGTGGCAGCTTCCTGCCTATTTATAGTTTCCTGTTCTGTGCACCTTCCTCTTCACCCCTGACCTCTGGCTATAAGAGGAAGTTCTTGTCTCTACTCTGGGTCAGTTCATTGCTGTCTGTTACAGCCTCTTGCTGTGTCTGGTTTTGTCCATCTTGAGCTCCTGACAGTATCTCTGGACTTAACCCTGGAGAGTATGGTCTAGTCTCTTGTCATCTGAGCTCCTGAACATCTGTCTGTCTGTATGCTGTTGTCTTGTATTATGTCTATTCACGTGCTCTGTGTCCTGCCTTGTCACCAGTTCCTGGGCTGTAACTGTCATGTTAACCCGTCCATTCCTGCCGTATCCTATGGGTGTCATGTGTACGTTTATCCCTCCTGTATCCTGCTGTGTTCCTGAGTACGTTTTACCTGCCCTGCTTATGTTCTCCTATGTTCCTGTGTTCCTGTCCTGCACCTCGGCTGTCACCGCAGGTAGCCACGTCAGGGGTAGTGACCTGGGGGTCCCGCAGCCAAGTCCATCCCGCTTTGCGGCGGGCTCTGGCGAAGACCAGGGGCCCCTTAGACTCCGCTCCCTGGCGTGGCCCTCCAGCTACCACCTCGCCTGCAGTGATCACAGTGGATCCACATCCGGATGTCAGCGGTCGGCGCCTCAGCATACGTCTGTCAGCGCCGCATCGTTACACCAGCCAGGAAATCCCGACCAGTATTTGGTCTCTGTTGTGTAAACGCAGCTTAACTCTGCTATAAGAAAGTTGAATTGAAAAGCATGCTGTTGTATGTAACATACATGTAATGTGTTTACATATGTAGATGCTAAATATGTATGCTTATTGGGATTTTTATAACAGCCCAGTTTTTTTATTGTCTTTAGGAGATATATGGATACAAATCAGAGAGGTGGAGGAAAGTTTTGTGTCTTCTGGGTTACATATTTTCTATAGGCTTCCTTAAACTGCTCTTTTATTGGAAGCCAGAGATGGATGTTTGGTGTCATTGTGTTCCGTGTAGTTTATCGGATGCTGATACAGTCTTGCTACGAACAACTGTGAGTACAGCATATTGTCATTTATCAAATTAGTGTGATTTGTTGAAGATACTGTTTATTACAGAAGAAAAGACTAAAGGCATCGTTTTGTTACTTATGGATATTTTGGCCCAGGTTCTTATAGGCTAAGTTAACTCATTATCACTCTGGAGTAGTTAACAGTTTTTTTTTTTTGCTTCTTTTTGCTTCTAAAATCTTTCATGTTTTATTCTAATCTACAATCTTTCTGCAGGGAGAACTTACAGACTACATTAAGAAGCTGGTGATCCAGGTCAATCTTCATAGAACAATGAAATCTGGCCATCCAATTATTAATGATGAAAATTCAATTATATGCAAATCTATAATGGAGTCAGAAGGGAAGGTAGATGTTGTGTCCAGTTTACATAGTAGTGCTAATTACCATGCTTACTACAATATATTTAAATAATAATTGAGGTTTTCCATTGCAATTGTACAGTTCTCTCTATTCATGTCTATGAAAATTTGGAATATAACTGAATACCGTTGTTCAGCTGGGAACTATGGGAAACCCCTGTGGCCCCCTTTGGCAGGATCCTGGGCATTGTGAGCACTTTGGCATAGTAGTCCTGAGTAGAGATGGGCGAATTTCTCGAAAATTCGATTCGCTGACTTCGTCGAATTTTCCGACAAAATCCGTTTCGTCCCCAATTGCTTTAAAAAACACAAATTGCATTAAAAAACAGCTATTTCCTGGCTGCACAGAGCCTGCAGGGTGCTGTAGAACATTGTGTCATGCTTAAATATGTAGAGGGAGCTTGGTTTGGTCTCCATACAATGCTGTGTTTTAGTATGACACGCACATGACTGACGCCACACTTAGAATCGCTTCACTCTAAACTTCCCTGGGAACTTACGGGGGCAAAACTGACCAGAAAACTGAAGCGGGAATGTAGCCTGATAAAGTCATGGCAGCGACAGCTGGAAAAAAACAAGCTGAGGGCTAAGATCCTACATTAGCATCAAAGAACACAGTAGTGTGTTACTGGAGCCACCACAGATGGCACCACAGTAAGGTGATGATGGCAATAGCCACGTCAGGGAGCAGAATCTAAGTAGGTCCCAGTTTTCACCAGAGCCCGTCGCAAAGCGGGATGGGAGTCTAGCAGGTCGTTACCCCTGACGTGACTTGCTTGCGGTGGCAGTCGAGTTGTAGCGAGGGACAAACTCATAAGGAAACTCGAAGTCGGGGACAAGCGTAAGGTCAGGACAGCCTGCAAGGATCGTGCTCAAGGGACGGAGGCAAGAGGTACGGTACACGGATAAGACAGATGAGGCTCAATGAGGAGGCGGAGGCTGTTTTTCCTGTCTGTAATTTGGACATACAATTCACATTCTTCATACTGAAGAAGCTCATCAAAAGCCAGATTTGCAGCATTTGCTTGTGCTTCAGTATTCCAGTTTTGTACTAAATTCCATTACTAATGTCATCGAATGCAAAATAAGCACCTAAAACATTCACTGTAGTTAGGGTCTCCTTCAATTCCATACGCTGCATTTCAACAAATCGGTGTCACGCAGAAACTGGATTCAAACTACCACATTTATACTTCATAATAAACAGCATTGGAACTTTTTTAGATATTAATGATGAAGCTGATGGAGGTAGAATTTCCGTGGCCAAAAATGGTTTCGGAACGTTAGCAAACTGACTACCAAGGATTTCTCTATAGTACTTGAGTTTGTCCTCCCTCTCAGCAGCTGGAAAAAAGGCTCCCATTTTGGACCGGTAGTGATTGTCCATGAGGGTGGAGAGCCAGAAGTCATCCCTCTGCCGGATGATGAC
Source organism: Phyllomedusa bahiana (assembly GCA_025379985.1). Classification (NCBI taxonomy): domain Eukaryota; kingdom Metazoa; phylum Chordata; class Amphibia; order Anura; family Hylidae; genus Phyllomedusa; species Phyllomedusa bahiana. The sequence continues at coordinate 71,680 of JAODAL010011792.1, forward strand.
TAATTGGTCACTAGCCAGGCAAATCAGCATGCTGCGGGGCATGTGCACAAGTGACTCTGAGGGACTCCCTGCCTCCATCTCCACTGTATACTGCCACGGTGCTTGTTGGGTGCTTGGGGGACAGTGGCACAATGACAGAGTGTGGAGGTCACGGCAGGAGCAACAGCAGCAGCATGAGGTCAGAGAGTGGCACAATGACACAGTGTGGAGGGCACGGCAGCAGCCACAGCAGCAGCATGAGGTCAGACAGTGGCACAATGACAGAGTGTGGAGGTCACGGCAAAAACAGGAGTAGGCCACAGACTGGCACAATGACAGAGTGTGGAGGTCACGGCAGCAGCCACAGCAGCAGCATGAGATCAGAGAGTGGCCCAATGACATTCTGGAGGTGGCAAAAACAGGAGTAGGCCACAGAGTGGCACAATGACAGATTGTGCACGTCACGGCAGGAGCAACAGCAGCAGCATGAGGTCAGAGAGTGGCACAATTACAGAGTGTGGAGGGCACGGCAGCAGCCACAGCAGCAGCATGAGGTCAGACAGTGGCACAATGACATTCTGGAGGGGGAAAAAACAGGAGTAGGCCACAGAGTGGCACAATGACAGAGTGTGGAGGTCACGGCAGGAGCAACAGCAGCAGCATGAGGTCAGGTGGCAAAGCACAGTTGGAGGACGGGCCCGGGGAGGTCAGACAGTGGCACAATGACAGAATGTGGAGGGCCGGCAGCAGCCACAGCAGCAGCATGAGGTCAGACAGTGGCACAATGACAGAGTGTGGAGGACACGGCAGGAGCAACAGCAGCAGATGAGGTCAGAGAGTGGCACAATTACAATTGGAGGTAACGCAGCAGCAACAGCAGCAGCATGAGTCAGATAGTGGACATGACATTCTGGAGGTGGAAAAAACAGAAGTAGGCCACAGAGTGGCACAATGACAGAGTGTGGAGGTCACGGCATGAGCAACAGCAGCAGCATGAGGTCAAAGAGTGGCACAAAGACAAAGTGTGGAGGGCACGGCAGCAGCCACAGCAGCAGCATGAGGTCAGACAATGGCACAATGACAGAGTGTGGAGGTGATAAAAGCAGGAGTAGGCCAAAGAGTGGCCCAATGACAGAGTGTGGAGGTCATGGCACCAGCAACAGCAGCAGCATGAGGTCAGAGATTGGCACAATTACCGAGTGTGGAAGTCATGGCAGGAGCAACAGCAGCATGAGGTCACAGAGTCACACAATGACAGATTGTGGAGGTGGGTGGCAATACCAGTCCCTGGTAAAGATGGTGGTAGGCAGATGGAGAAACTGGCAGCAGATGTGTGGCATCAGTCGGGTGGCGGCATCAGAGTAGTGGCTGAGGCAGAATCCAGACTCATTTCTCAAAGTTTTGGTGAGGCGTCACGGCTGATGTAATCTGACATTGGTGTGTGGAAATCCTGGCTGATCCACACCTGATTCATCTTGACAGAGGTCAGTTGTTCCACATTTCCGGTGGACAAGCGGGTTCTCCTTGGGGTAACGATTGCCCCCCCCCCCACACTGAACACTCGCTCTGATGCCACACTACTGGCCGGGGAGGACAGCTTCTCCACTGCAAACTCTGCAAGTTGCGGCCACACATCCAGTTTGGCGGCCCAGTAGTCCAGCGGATCTTTTAACTGGGGTAGCAGAGTGCTGTCCAAGTAGGCCACCACCTGTTGGTTCAGGGTTTGCTCCAGGTCCTGCTGCTGCTGCTGGCTAGTGCCCTCCTCACTAGGCGGGTGAAGGAAGCTGCTCATCAGCGACTCCAGACTTAGGTTGCTGCTGATGGAGCTGGTACTGCTCCTACCCCCACCACTTCCCACAGCAGCTCCGGCAGTGGTACGTGAGCGCTGAGGATCCCCCCCAGTCAGACCTGTCAGAGGATGGATCATGCTGCACATAGGCAGCAGCCAACTGACTATGGAGGATTTCTCTATAGTATTTGAGTTTGTCCTCCCTCTCAGCAGCTGGGAAAAAGGCTCCCATTTTGGACCAGTAGTGAGGGTCCAATAGGGTGGAGAGCCAGAAGTCATCCCTCTGCCGGATGGTGACTATTCGACTGTCACTAGCCAGGAAAATCAGTATGCTGCGGGCCATCTTCACAAGTGACTCCGAGGGACTTCCTGCCTCCATTTCCACTGTATACTGCCACGGTGCTTGTGGGTCATCTGCCTCATCTTCCTCATCTCCATCTACCTCCTCCAGCTGCTCCTGCTCCTCCGCTCCTGTCACCTGGGTAGAAAAACCACTCATTTCACCAGACAATGCTTGTGCTCCAATGTCCTCCTCCTCCTCCTCCAGTTCAGTCCCCTCTGGACTGTGGCTGTGAGATGTAGTCGCCACATCTCCAGTTCCCTGCCCAGACAGATTTTTCAGCATCTGTTCCAGGACATGAAGCAGTGGAATGAAGTTATTCATCCCGTCGCCTCCTCGAACGGCCTCAGCAAATGGCAGGAGTCACGCATGAGCTGCCACTCGCTGACATTAAAGTTACACAGGGGAGTACTCCTGTCCGCCTGGATCCTCAAAAAATTGTTAATGGCCTTTCTCTGATCAAACAGACGCTCCAACATGTGCAGGCGGGAATTCCAACGGGTGGAAACATAACATCAGCATGTTTTGGGGGAGGCCAATCTGCTGCTGCAACTCGAGGAGTGTGTGCCTGGCTTTGTAAGAATGGATGAAGTGCATGCACAGTTTCCTGGCCATTTTCATTATCTTCTGAAGATCGGTGGAAGACTTCAGGAATCTTTTCACAACCAGATTGAACATGTGTGCCATGCAGGGCGCATTGACCATCCCTCCTCGGTGCAGCGCGGACACCATGTTCCTCCCATTGTCCGTCACCATGGTTCCGATTTGCAGTTGGCACGGAGAAAGCCACACATCGATTTCTTGCTGCATGACGCGGAGCAGTTTCTCCCCTGTGTGACTTTATTCGCCGAGGCAAGCCAGATGTAGAACTGCGTGACACCGCTGTGCCCTACACATGTGGTAAGATGGAGCAGCACTTGTGGAGGCTGAGATGGTGGAGGAGGAGGAGGCGGACATTGGCGCAGGAGCAGCAGTTTAACAGCGTGGAGGAGAAAGCACCGTCTCCTGTCCAAGTTGTTGGTGTGGCTGGACAGGAAGCACATTCACCCAGTGGGCCATAAAGGACATGTACCGGCCCTGACCATAGTTACAGCTCCACACGTCCGCACTGCTGTGCACCTTGGAACCAACCGATAAGCTCAAGGACTGGCCCACCTTCTGTTCTACATATTTGTCAAGGGCTGGTACTGCCTTTTTGGAAAAGAAATTACGGCTTGGAACTTTCCACCTTGGCTTGGCACAGGCCATTAGTTGTCTGAACGGTACAGAGTCCACCAGTTGGAAAGGGAGGGACTGCAGTACCAACAACTTGGACAGGAGCATGGTCAGCTTCTGCACCTTAGGATGGTTGGACGTATACTGTTGTCTCTTTGCAATCGCCTGAACGACTGCTGGCGCCATGAGTAGCGAGGAGCAGCAGCATCTGGACTGGGAGATGATGGCAAAGAGAAACAGCTCCCTTCTGCAGAGGTGGTGGAGCCTTGACTGGCTGAAATGGCATGCGTGCCACTGGGCGCTGCTGCTGCTGTTGCTGCGGCGGCAGGATGTATAGTGGCGCTGAGCCCAGACCACATAGTAGATCTCTGCCTGAGGGAACTGGATGGGACAGAGTGGGTTGAGAACAGGTGAGGGCTGCTGACCCGCCCCCGGGCCATGCCAACTAAGGGTTGTGTCTGACGTTCTCACCGACTCTTGGCTGGGGTTGTCAGATGTCATCTGGGAGGAAGTGGATGACCTAGTCAACCAATCAAGAACCCTTGGGTTGCTGGTCAACACACGGCCGCTAGATGACACCGGCAGTTCTGGCCTCACCGAGTGACTCCTGCTGCGACGTCCCCTTACTGTGCTGCGACCTGTGCCTGCTCCAGGAATGTTTGTGCCACTGTCACTCACATGTGAAGAGCCTGCTACCTCTCTGTCTGACATACTGTTTGTTCAAAAATGTACAGACTCTGTTTAATGAAGATATCTGTATATGATAAATACACACCCTGTATTTGACTCCAAATGAACCCACTAACAGGCTTGGGTAACCTTTGGATATAAATTGCGCTACAGAAATCACCAGGAAAAAATTAACTGGTATGTGATGTGTTAAAAGGCCGTTTCTTTTACTGACTACAAAAGCAGAAACATGCTTAATTAACTTTCGGATAAAAATTATGCTACAGGAATCAACAGGAAAAATTTCATCTTTGGTGTTGAAAAACACCGTTACTTTTAGGCCGTGTTCACACGGCTTATTCACGGCGGATTTGTGAGCGGGATTGCGCTCGCAAATCCAGCGTGAATAAGGGGCGGGATGGGGGCGGGGCCGGCCCCATAGACTGTCATTATCTACGGCGCGTACGCGCCGTAAATAATGTGCATGTCACTTTCTCCCCCCGCGGTGGATTCGCCGAGCGGGGAGGAGCGACGGAATCCACTGTTGTATGAGAGCAGTGGATTACCGTAATTACTCCGACGGATTGGCGCCGTACTGCAGCGCAAATCCGGCGCGGAGTACGGCGCCAATCCGCGGACAAATAAGCCGTGTGAACGAGGCCTTACTGACTACAATAGCACAAACATACTTAATGAACCCTTGGATATAAATTGCTTCAAAAGAAATGAGCAGCAAAAAATTAAATGGTATGTGGCGTGTTAAAATGGCGTTTCTTTTACTGACTACAAAAGCAGAAACACGCTTAATTAACCTTCGGATATAAATTATGCTACAGGAATCAACAGGAAAAATTTTGTCTTTGGCGTTGAAAAACACCGTTTCTTTTACTGACTACAATAGCACAAACACGCTTAATGAATCCTTGTATATAAATTGCACTACAGAAATGAGCAGCAAAAAATTAACTGGTATGTGACGTGTTAAAACCTTGTTTCTTTTTGTGACTTCAAAAGCAGAAACACGCTTAATTACCTTTCGGATATAAATTATGCTACAGGAATAAAAAGGAAAAATTTTGTCTTTGACGCTGAAAAACATTGTTTCTTTTACTGACTACAATAGCAAAAAAACACTTATTGAACCCTTGGATATAAATTGCGCAAAAGAAATGAGCAGCAAAAAATTAACTGGTATGTGGCTTTTAAAAACACTGTTTCTATTTTTGAATACAAAAGCACAAACAGGCTTAGACAACCCTTGGATATTCAATGTGCTCCAGAACTGACCAGATAGCATTAAAATGTATATGCAGCTGAATTGGACCCATACTGGACTTTAATTACAATACCCTACAAAATCAAAATTAGAACTGAAGAGGAGCAGTCTCTGATAAAAGCTGTGACACACCCCAAAAAATCGCTGTTAAAAAATAATTTCTTTTGTGTGAGATCTCAGCTACTGTAGATGCAGCACGAAACAGAGAGAGGAGTGTGAGCTGCCAGCGTCGCATCCGGACTTATATAGTGCGGTGACGTCACAGAATTCCGCCGGTCTTTGATTGGCTTTATCTCTGCACATGTCATTGAGGATGTTCCTTTCTTCCTCCCAGAGTTCTTTGCCCAATTTAACACCATGTGCTTGCGGCCATTTTATCAATTAAAAACACGCTTTGTTTCCGTGAATTACCCCAAACTTTGACTTTGTTCAGAACCAAAGTTTTCCTGAAATTCTAAACGAAGTCCACTTCGTTAGAATCAATTCGCCCATCTCTAATCCTGGCAGAGTGTAAGTCTTCTGTAGCTGTGGGCCTCAAGAATCAACTTCACTGGTGGGCCCCAAAATCAACTCCACTGATCCAGGACATCAGTCCGTCACTGCTCAGCTATATTCAAGAATGCCATATAGAAGAATGTGAAAAGCTGCACAAACGCAGCCATTTCCCTGTTTTTTGAGACCAGCTCATAACAAGCTACAAGCTGGCCTCAGACCCAGAAATAGCAGAATGGGAAAAACCCCTTGATTTATCACTTTCAATATCACTGATTGCGGTGCATCCTAATTAACCACTGATAGCTTAGACAAAATAATGAAATCCACAAATGGACTAAAACTGTGCTTATTATTTTATTATTTTTAAGATGAGTATGTCCAACATTTTGTGCTGGTTAATTTTTATAATTAAATATTGTGAGTGAAAGTGTTTGGGTTTAACTTTTACTGATACTGAGGTCCAAATAACTTACTTTCCTCCTGCTATTCTGCTCTGGATCTTTCCCACCAGTTAAGAGCTTTTTACACAGATCAATTATTGGCCAGATAAACATTTATAACAACTTTCCTTTCTGACAACTATCACATATAATAAGTCTGGAAATCTGTGGTTTGTAAACTGATCTCATCTTTAGTGCAGCAGTAATAATCATGGTTTGTCAGGAACCCTCTATGTAGACAGAGAATGTGCTGCCAACAAACTTATATGTCTACGGGTAGACAGGTTTGAAGAAATGATCACAAGAAAAAACATTCATCCAAACATCCCCCTGATAATTGCCCTATGAAAAATGAAATTGAACAAGTTCAATTGACCCCCAATATTATTGACTGGTACGTGTTAAAAGTTAAAAAATATGCCTATGTAAAACCACCTTTACAGGGTTTTCATCATGGTTGTCTCTGCTTCCCTAGATATCACAAGGCATTATGGGAAAAGAGCTGGGAAGCTCACTGCACCCTCTATTGGTTTTAACAAATCCTCAATTTACTTCTGATTCACTGAATCTTTGTGAAGCAAAAAGGAATATTAGTCAAGCCAATATCGCTCATCTACATACGCCGTTTTGGGGTTTTGCCCCTCACCAGTGTAAAGCAGAGCGATACTGGCTTGACTGGGTGGGAGGCAATGAGTGGCTGAGAGAAGGGGAACATCTCTCCTTATGGAGAGCACCAGTTAAGGTGTGTAGTGTTTTGATTGCCTTTTATCCCACTACTAAGCATCTGCATATCACAAGGCATTATGGGAAAGGAGCTGGGAAGCTCACTGCGCTCTCTATTGGTTGTAAATTCACTGAATCTTTGAGAAGCAAAAATGAATATTAGTCAAGCCAATATCGATCATCTACATACGCCGTTTCGGGGTTGTGCCCCTCATCAGTGTAGAGCAGAGCGATACTGGATTGACTGGGTGGGAGGCAATGAGTGATATTGGCTTGACTAATATTCCTTTTTGCTTCTCAAAGATTCAGTGAATCAGAAGTAAATTGAGGATTTGTTAAACCATTGAGGGTGCAGTGAGCTTCCCAGATCCTTCCCATAATGCCTTGTTAGTAGTGGGCTAAAAGGCAATCAAAAGCTTCTCAAACTTCAGTGATATAGAAGTAAATTGAGGATTGTTAAAACCATAGAGGGCAGTGATGCTTCCAATCCTTTCCCTAATGCTTCTTAGTATGGGTAAAAGGGCATTCACAAATACAACTACACACTTAATGTAACTCCAATAAGGAGATGTTTTATTTATAACTGGAAGTAGATTTTAACATTAAATTTGAAGCCCTATTTTCTTCAATTAACCCTACAAAATCCACATGACAAGTGCAGCCATTCACAGGTTACATCAGTCATATGTTTGTGATTGGCTGCACCATTCACAGGTTACATCAGTCATATGTTTGTGATTGGCTACACCTATCATATAGATAAATAAAGCTAAATACATAAATGTAAATTAAGTTTCTCTTTTACTATCTATTAAGGAAATTTTTAGTTTAGTGCTTTAGGACTTTCCATTCCATATACATGTAACCAAAGAGTATTCCCACCTCCGCTCTATTAACACTGATGTTTTAACCCCAACTCTGTATTACAAGCTGATCTATTTCTTTGAATAGGGATATTAAAAAATGGAAATTAGAGTCTGTCCTCAGCTTGAGAGCATTTACATTTACAAAAAGGAGACTGTACCTATGAATTTCTAAGGGAGTATCGATTATAGTCGAGCACACTCATTTAGCTATATTCAGAACTCTCATACATGTGAATGGGGAGGATGGCCACAAGCATCGCTCTCCCCATTTTGTAACATGGCAGTCTTGTAGCTAGAACCAACCTGTAACTGGATGTTCCTTCATGGTAACACCCCTTTAAAAGGGAGAGGTTTAATAACTAGTAATGCTATTTTCAAGATATGCTTCCTATAAGTCTTTTAATTATTGTTTTTGATTTTATTTACCAATTAGGTAAGATACATACAAGTGCAAAAAATACGTTACGTTTGGATTCCTTCTGAGCGCAAGTTTATGAAAATTGGGTAAGTGTATTATACTACAAGAGATATTTAGAACTGTATAATATTAATCATATCTATAATCTAAGACTCATGCATGGCATTCTCTTTGTAGTGCTCTGGAGGAAGGGCTCTCTTGCTCAGATATACACTCAAAATATAGTTCTGGCCTAACCAAAGAAGAACAGGAAATCAGGTATAAACACCTTAATTGCATCCACAGTCTATGGGATTGGTCTAATTTCTTTATTTATGTTAAATGCATTTTCCAGTTTTGAAATGAAACATAAAGTATATTAGTAATAGGCATAACTTTTACCATGTATAATATTGGGCATTTAGTCATCAAAGAAACATCCAATGTCTTTCAGAATATTTATTAATTGTTTCAGGAGTAACTTTTAGGGATAGTAGACTTTTTATCAAGCATTTTAGCAAATCAGTCTCTTATATCTCTCTAGTATCCAAGGACAGAAAGTGAACAACTGTAACAGTCTTTGGGAAATGGTTCTCCCTAGAGATGGGTGAATTGATTCTAACGAAGTGGAATTTGTTTAGAATTTCAGGAAAACTTCGGTTCGGAACGAAGTTGAATTTTTGGGTACTTCGGGTGAACGAATTGTGCTTTTCATTGATAAATGGCTGCGAGCACATGGCGTTATATGGGGCAAAGAACTCTGGGAGATAGAAGGGCATAGCCTGCATGACATGTGCAGAGATGACGCCAATCAGAGACCAGCGGGATTCTGTGACGTCACCGCACTATATAAGTCCGGGCGCGACGCTGGGAGCTCATACCGCTCTCACTGTACTGATCAGGGAAGGTGCTGCCGCGGCTGCTTATGATAGCTGATACTAAAGAACTCATTTTTATACAGCGATTTTTGGGGGGTGTCTCAGCTTGTCTCAGAGACTGCTTCTCTTATCGTTCTATTTCTGATTTTGTGGGGTATTGGATCTGAAGTCCAGTGTGTGTCCAGTGCAGCTGCATATACATTTTAATGCTATCTGCTCACAGCACATTGAATATCCAAGGGTGATCTAAGCCTGTTCCTGTTGTATTCATTTAAAGAAACAGCGTTTTTACAATACAAATACCACTTCATTTTTGGCTGCTCAATTCTTTTGCGCAATTTACATCCAGGGGTTAATTAAGTGTTGTTCTGATGCTGTGGTAACTAAAAGAAACCGTTTATTTCACCGCCAAAAAAGACATTTTTCCTGTAGCATAATTCATAAGCGAAGGTTAATTACAAGTTTTCCTCTTTTTGTGTAGCGTAAAAATTACGCCATTGTAACACGCTACAAAGCTGGTAGTTTGTGGTTGCTCAATTGTTTGGCGCAATTTACTTCCAGGGGTTAATTATGCGTTGTTCTTCTGCTGTGGGGACTAAAATTAACCTATTATTTCACCGCCAAAAAAGACATTTTTCCTGTAGCATAATTCACAAACAAAGGTTAATTACAAGTTTTCCTCTTGCTGTGTAGCGTAAAAAAAACACCATTGTAACACACTACAAAGCTGGTAATTTTTGGCTGCTCAATTCTTTGCGCAATTTACATCCAAGGGTTAACAAAGTATTTTTCTACAGTTGCACTCAGTAAAAGAAACTTTTTTTTTCACCGCCACAGAAGAAATTCTGTAGCATAATTCATATCCAAAGGTTAATTAAGCCTGTTTGTGCTTTTATATTCAGTAAAATACACAGAGTTTTTAAACGGCACATACAAGTCAATTTTTCCTGGCCATTTGTGGAGCGCAATTTATATCCAAGGGTTACTCAAGCTTGTTACTGGGCTCATTTGGAGTCAAATACAGGGTGTGTATTTATCATATATAGATATCTTCATCAAACAGTGTCTGTACATTTTAGAACAAACAGTATGTCAGACAGAGAGGTGGCAGGCTCTTCGCCTGCGAGTGGCAGTGGCACAAACATTCCTGGAGCAGGCCCAGGTCGCAGCACAGCAAGGGAACGTCGCAGCAGGGGTCACTCGGTGAGGCCACAACTGCCGCTGTCATCTAGCGGCCGTGTGCTGACTAGCAACCCAAGGGTTCTTGATTGGTTGACTAGGTCATCCACTTCCTCCCAGATGACATCTGACAACCCCAGCCAAGAGTCGGTGGGATCGTCAGACACAACCTTTAGTTGACATGGCCCGGGAGCAGGTCAGGGGCCCTCACCTGTCCTCAACCCGCCTCTGTCCCATCCGGTTCCCTCAGCCAGAGATCTACTATGTGGTCTGGGCTCAGCGCCACTATATAGCGAGGATGAACATTTTGAGGAGGGCAGTCAGCAGCTACTTGGCAGCAAAGAAATGGGGCCAATATCCCCTGCTTCTTGCAGTAGGCGGCACAATATAGATGTGGAGAGTGGCATGGGAGGTCATGTTGTGAGGGGTCAGCCTCGGCATACCAAGACCGGTGGTGAGGACAGCAGTGATGATGAAACACAAATAGATGAGGATGTAGCCGACCGCACTTGGGAGCCGGGTGAAGCAAGGGCTTCATCATCGTCAGGAGAAGAGGGCGTCAGCTTGCACGTCAGGCAGCGGCGCAGCCAGCAAGTGGGTTGTGTGGCCGTGAGTCAGCAGGGTAGCAACAGTGTGAGGTCGGGAGCCAAGCGGCCACGGGGTAGAAAACCCGCTTCGCAGGTCCAAGAAAGTAGCGGCACAGGGGCTCAGCGAGGCAGCGGCGGCAGTAGTCACTCAGTGCGGAGCGTTGGCGGTAAAATCAGCTACTCGGCGGTGTGGCAGTTCTTTGCTAAGACACTGGAGGAGCCGAATATGGGTATATGTAGAATCTGTGGGCAGAAAGTGAAGCGTGGCCAGGGAGCTAACGTTGGCACCACGGCCCTGCGTCAACACATGCAGCGTCACCATCCGGTGGCCTGGGAGAAACGTGGCTCAGATGTGGTGGTCCATCCTGCCGCCGCAGCGGCCAGTGGCACGCATGCCATTGCAGCCAGTCAAGGCTCCACCACCTCTGCAGAAGGGAGCTGTTTCTCTTTGCCATCATCTCCCGGTCCAGATGCTCCTGCTCCTCACTACTCATGGCGCCAGCAGTCGTTCAGCGAGCCGATTGCAATGAGACAATAGTATGCGTCCAACCATCCTAAGGTGCAGAAGCTGACCGTGCTCCTGTCCAAGTTGTTGGTACTGGAGTCCCTCCCTTTCCAAATGTGGACTCTGCACCTCATGCTGCTGCTGCTGTTGTGCCCTCCACACTGTGTCATTGTGCCACTCTGTGGCCTACTACTGTTTTGCCACCTCCAGAATGTCATTGTGCCACTGCCTGACCTCATGCTGCTGCTGTCATGCCCTCCACACTGTGTCATTGTGCCACTCTGTGGCCTACTCCAGTTTTTGCCACCTCCAGAATGTCATTGTGCCACTGCCTGACCTCATGCTGCTGCTGTGGCTGCTGTCGTGACCTCCACACTGTGTTATTGTGCCACTCTGTGGCCTACTCCTTTTTTTGCCACTTCCAGAATGTCATTGTGCCACTGTCTGACATCATGCTGCTGCTGCTGTCGTGCCCTCCACACTGTGTCATTGTGCCACTCTGTGGCCTACTACTGTTTTGCCACCTCCAGAATGTCATTGTGCCACTGTCTGACCTCATGCTGCTGCTGCTGTCGTGCCCTCCACACTGTGTCATTGTGCCACTCTGTGGCCTACTACTGTTTTGCCACCTCCAGAATGTCATTGTACCACTGCCTGACCTCATGCTGCTGCTGTCGTGCCCTCCACACTGTGTCATTGTGCCACTCTGTGGCCTACTACTGTTTTTGCCACCTCCAGAATGTCATTGTGCCACTGTCTGACCTCATGCTGCTGCTGTGGCTGCTGCCGTGACCTCCACACTGTGTCATTGTGCCACTCTGTGGCCTAGTCCTGTTTTTGCCACCTCCAGAATGTCATTGTGCCACTGTCTGACCTCATGCTGCTGTGGCTGCCGCCGTCACCTCCACACTCTGTCACTAATGTTGCCACCTGAGCTCTCAGCTTGTTTTTTTCCAGCTTTCGCTGGCATGACTTTATCAGGCTACATTCCCGCTTGAGTTTTTTGGTCAGTTTTGCCCTCTTAAGTGCCCAGGGAATTTTATAGTGAAGCGATTCTAAGAGTGACGGCAGTCATCTGCGTGTCATACTAAAACACAACATTGTATGAAGACCAAACCAAGCTCCCTCTGCATATTTAAGCATGGCACAACGTTCTACAGCACCCTGCAGGCTCTGTGCAGCCTGGAAATAGCCATTTTTTAATGCGATTCGTGCTGAAGTAATTCGGGACAAAGTAATTTTTGTCGGAAAATTCGGCAAAGTGACCAAACCGAATTTTTGAGAAATGCGCCCATCTCTAGTTCTCCCTTTTCGTCTACATGTATTTCTCCTGTTTCCTCCTTTCTCTTCTTCTTTGCCGATGCTATCCCCCAGTTCTTTGGTCTCCCCAACTGTCTAGACCAATTCATTGACATCTCTTGTTATTTAGTGGACTCATCTCACTCATTACCAACTGCCTTCTCCCTAACACTCTTAATAGACTGACTCTTCTATCCGCACCTGGGTTTTTCTTCATCCTGTACTTCTTTCTGGTGTTCTGGCATCATCTGCTACCAGTTGAGTGAATTGCTGGCTCAGGTCTAACATCTTCCCCCTGGGAGTTATCAGTTGCCATTCCCACTAACCAGTATCTTTAGAACATAATATTCATAGTGAGCCTGAAATTTGGTCATAGGACCTCATTGAGACTGTGGCACTTCTGTTGCTTCTTCTTTTTCTTCCCTGGCTTTTCTAGGTTCCGTCAGTGATTCTCTAGTTTCAGGCTCTTTTGCTGGACTGGGTGATGATGATTTCAGTGCAGGTACCCCCACCACTCACAACTATCCTCTGGTTGTGCTTCTGGACTCAAGGGTAACATTTCTTCATCTGAAAGGGTTGGACTTACAAAGGTGCATGGTGATAACATAATCTAGTGGACCTTACCAACAGTTCCTGCCATCCTTTCAGGTCTGATCTCAATATCAGGAAAAATGTTTATTCAGTTGCCTTTACACTTTATAGGCCCACGGCTCCCTCTGCTAGTGCTTCATTCCCATTCATTGGGCTGTTTAATCTCTCACCATGATCCAATATCATACCTATAGTGGTAGTTGTTTCAACTTCTTGTTTACATGGAGCTCTTGCGAGCCCAATTTTTGAGCAACCTAGTTGCAGATCTCTTGCATGTGTCACCCTTTCTCCCATTTCAAGGTCCAGCCTTCAGGTCTTCATTCCGGGACTCATGGTCAAAATGAACAGGAATCTTCAATTTTATCCTAATATTATTAAGTAGCGAGAATACCTATTGCTTGAGAACATAGGTCCCAATTTGGAATTGAGCCAAACTCTTCCGACTAAGGCTCCCTCTTTCAGTTGAAGCTAATCACATTGCTGCTGTAGCGTCCTGTCTCCTAAGGAAGGAAATGATGACATTCTGGAACCTTTCTTTGTATTCACTTCACTACCATTTGAATCTGGGAATTAATTTGCTGGCTCTCTCGATTCAGTCAGCCCTCCTCCTAGCCATACTCCAGCGTCAATCCCTTCTTCTTAGATATCAGATTTTCTGGCCCATGGATGTGGTATATTGAACCCTGGGTTTTCATCACCCCCTAAATCTTGACATTTAGTGCTTGCAGTGACCCTACCAGATACAGAGAGAGCATGTTGCTGTTTCATTATCTTCTCTAGATAGCACTATGTCCAAAAGTGGAATTTGCTGAGCTGGGCCACCCATTATTATTCCAGGGCCTTTAACTTAACCGTTTCCAGGTTAAGTAACAGGTTATTGTTGGTGGCTTGTGTAAACTTTGCTCATATTAGGACGTCTACAGATTTCTCCATCACAGCCCATACTGCCAGAAGTTCTGACTTAAGAGTACTATAGTTCTCTGGATTTTTCTTATTCTTCATCAAGATATAGCTGGCTTAAGCAATACCCTCTCATTTCCATCTTTGAACTGGATGAGGACAGCTCGCAGCCCCTTCAAACTTTTGCTTGTCTATTGTATAAACAGAAGTTGGTAATCAGTAGAGGCTAGGATGGGTACACTGGTCAGCAACCCATTTATGGCTTGGAATGCATGTTTTGCTTTTTTTACCCCATTGCAGGGTTTGCCATTTGGCCTCTTAAGGTTCTGTGTCTTGCAGCAAATGGTGTAGGGAACAGCCACTTTACCAAAGTCATTCATGAACAACTGGAAATAGCCTACTAACCTTAGGAAGGCTTGTACAACATTGACAGTTCTTGGGGTGGGCCTTTTCAGGATGACCTCAACTTTAGAATTCACCAGCTGTACTCTTTCTTCGTACACATACATATCCCAGAAATGTAATTTTCTTTCAGAGAAGAAGGCACAGGTGAAGCTTTAATTTTACACTATGTAACTCTCTGTGGCCCAGTATTTGATCCAACTTGTTAAAGGGAATGTTCCTTAAAAAATTAGTCATTGTTTACATCACATTTTTATGTTAAACACATTTTTTAGGAATTTTTGATTATGTTTTTTTTTTAATTTTCCATATCACTTTCAGTATTTTTAATAATTCTTAAGTCCTGCAGTTTTCACTGGCCACTAAGCCTAATAATCGTCTGACACTTCCTGCTCTGTTTAGAGAGCTTTTCAGCAGTGTGCTCATTATCAGTAAAAGCAGGGTCAATCTGAAAGGAGACACCAATGTGTATAGATAACACAGAATCCACCAGTAACAAGAGAAGATGGTCACAGCTCCCCTTCTCCCCTGCCTTCACAGTGAAAACTCTCCTATACAAGTCTATGGGACAGAATCCGTCTTAAGAATCCTATGTGCATGAAGCTGCTGTAAAGTATCTCCCTGACTGCTGTTAAAGCAGTGCAAGCAAGAATGTCTTCCCCACAATCATATATAGATGGCCGAATAGAGAAATCTACAATCAGGAAATAAAAACGACTGAGAGGAAAAGAATATGTATCAGGGTCTTGATTTAATAAGTAAAAAAAAAAAAAAATTGGCGACAGATTGCCTTTAAAGTGCTGTTCCATAGTAGAAGTGTATATAATAATATCATCCAAATGCATCAGAGGACATTTGTGATTCAGAGTTCCTAAGCAAAACTACATTGGTCGCTAGAAGGTAGTAGATGCATTGCTTCGCTTGAATTACATTTTTAAAAACTTCCATTGCGGTGAAGAAAGCCATCTCATTACAATCCTCTTCTGCCAGTTCTAGCATAGGAAAATACTGGGCTCATCCTAAAGCAGCCAACGACTCCTCTATGTGGAGAAGTGGGGAAGCATTCCTTGTAGTACAGATGTTGAAATGTCGATAATCTACACAGAAGAGTAGTGTCCCACCTTTTTTCTTCACTAATACAACTGGAGAGGCCCACAGGCTCTGGCTGGAGTGCATGACTTTTTCCACTTGCATTTGTCTCTGCATTGCCTTAACTTCTTGATAGAGGGCTGGAAAAATAGGCCTACAATAGTGACATATGGCCGGAGATGCCCATATAGAGACAGTATGTGGCAATGTTGTGGTTAGCCAAAAATCAGCCTTGTGTCATGAAAAGGCTGCCCTCTGTCCATTAGGGACAACTGAATATTCTCATGTTCTTATACAAAACCACCCACTTCTTCCGTATCATGGAACGCAGAGCTCTAAATCAGCTTGCATTACATTAGGTATCGACTGGTATATTTTGGCCACTTTCTATGTCACACTTTTACAACAGAGAACATTTGGGAAGTAAGTCTCATTAACAGGCTAACAAAGTTACTCAAGAGCTGGTATACACAGGTTTATCTAGTTCTACACCAATAGTATTCACTCTGACTATGGAGTTTTTTTCAATTACATTTAAGTTCCTTGATGCCAGGCAGGTGCTTCTGTCCCTACAGTATATCCCTTAACCATAGGTCACTTCCATTTAAATCCATAGATTCTCTACGGGAACATTGGTGTTGGCAGTGTCTACCCAGAAATACCTCATTTCTGCACTTCCAGCAACTTAGTTTAATATTATGGGACTCAACGTTACCTTCTGACTGTATATGGGTATCCCAGATCAACTTCCCAATTCCCACCTCCCACCAATCTGTCATATTCAGTAAACTCTTCTTTAGCCATTTGAGATCCTCCTCTATATAATGAAATCTAGCCTCTATTGCAGTATTACCAATCGTAGCCAAACTAGGTGGAAGGAATTCAGAGAATTCTTTCAGAGAAAGGTGGGGATGTAGCTTCACTTTTTCCCACAATGTTTGCTTGAGTTGTTGGGTCCTCGGTCTAGCATCTATGGCATGGGAGTTTCCCTCTCCTTGTTCTTTGCTCTGGACTGTTTCCTCAAATTCTCTTTTTGCTCAGTGCATCCTTCTCGCTTGCTACCAACTGCCTACTCCCTATCGCTCTTCTTGGACTGACTTCTACACCAGCAGTTCCTAAGTTTTCCTTAATGCTGTGTTTCTTCCCAATGGCCTGGCTCCATCTACTTTATTCAAACTTCCACTTTTCTCTTCAGCATGCAACCGCTACTAGTCTTAGTCAAAACGGGTGTACTCCAACACCCTTTATATTAAATTGTCCATATATACATATATATAGACCAGCACTAGTATCATTGCCTTTTCGCACATTTTTATTAATTAAATCCGTGCATCATACAAAACTCTTAAGACACTTTCCTTCTTCTATAATATGAAGACTTTAGTAATAGCGTGATACATGCAACAAAAAACAGGTAAAATACCTTAAAGTCCATGATTAATTTCTATATGGTAGCAAGGAGTAGCTTGGACAATCAGTTGCGCCGCACACAAGTGCAATGTTTCGAGGGAACACCAGGCCCCCTTTGTCAAGTATGTGTGCTAATGCTGTTTACCATATTGAAACTCCACTGTATTTACCCTTTTATCACTCTCTTTTTTAAAAAACCTTAAAATTAAGGTCTTTATTGAGTCCTTTTGGACTCTTTGGGCGACATGTATGATCGGGAGTTGCTCCTGTTTTCTGGCGTAACCTGCGCCTCACCGATCCTAATCCCCTGTCGGACGTAGGGCTGCGATGTTAGGCGCAACCTTCGCCACTTTCGGCTGCGCCTAACATGAAGGGGCGTTCAATGGACGCAGTGTGGGCGTTCCGGGGCAGGACGCACCACATTCGAATACTCCGAGGCATGCATGAATACCGGTCGGCAAAGTGAGGCGCATTGCAGCTCCGACAGGCAGACCTCGTTGAATGTGGTCTAACTGAGCTGGAGGAGGCGAAGTGAAGCGAGAACATAATGGAATGGTGCAAAATGTGCTCTAGGTTGACTGTTACAACAGTACAATAATAAAAAAGAGTTGTCTATAAAATGATTTCATTAATAAAGATAAATATCAAAGTTGTCTAAAAACGATTAAATGTATAGAAAAAGTTGATCATTTAAAATTAGAGGAAAAATATATAAGATCGCAAAAGAAATAAAGCTCTCAGCTCCGTGAGGCATGGAGTATGATTCCAAAAATCGTTTTTATTAGGTGAAAAACATTATCGGAAAAAGAGCTGAAACCTTCTAAAAACATACTTCAATCAAATCACTAACAACGCGTTGGTCTCCGTCCCCGGTGAGCCCCTCTTCACCCCAACCACTCACAGTACTAGCTGAGATTTCAGTGCAGCCATCTCTCCATAGACTACAATGGGACAAAGTAGCTCGCACTCTGATTGGCCGGGATAGCCAAGCCCCTGCTAGTTCAACCAATCAGCTCTTTTCTGCATTTTTTACTGTATTTTGAACTGTCCCACCTTTTCATTTGATTGGTCAATACTACTCCATAGCTTATAATGGTTCACTGTCGCTCCTATTCTGATTGGCTGGTTTTGGCCGACCAATGAGAAGCGATTACAGAATTTTAATTCCCGGCAATTTTCTACATTGCAATTCCTGATGTAGCACCGGTCACGGCATTGTTAGGGATTTGATTGAAGTATGTTTTTAGAAGGTTTTTGCTCTTTTACAGAGAATGTTTTACACTTAATAAAAACAATTTTTTGAATCATACTCCATGCCTCACGGAGCTGAGATTGATTTCTTTTGCAATCTTATATATTTTTCCTTTAATTTTAAATGATCCACTTTTTCAATACATTTAATCGTTTTTAGACAACTTTGATTTTTCACTTTATTCATTGATTCATTTGAAAGACAACTATTTTAACTATTTACTAACATGTTTAATGATTTTTCGCTGATTTCCAGCCTGTCTCGAATCGTATTACATGTTAGGCGCAGTCCTTTCTGCGCCTAAGTCCCGCACTGCGCCTCACACACTAGCGAGGTGCAGGGAACTTTTCACCGCATGTATGAGCGCACCTCCTCGGAGGGTGAATTTTACGAGCCATTTCGATCCTGGTGAGGCACAGTCCTTCTGCGCCTAAGTTCCGCACTGCGCCTCACACACTGTCGAGGCGCAGGGAACTTTTCACCGCATGTATGAGCGCACCTCAGGCGCCGACATAAATGACCTGTCTAGGATTTCTACCATGTATACTTTCTAAAATGCACCACCTTAGTTCAGACACATTGGGCCACATGTATGAACCTGTTTAGGTCTAAAATTCACTTTTTTGCCCATAGGTTAATAAACAGTTTCATGCATGGGGCCCATTGTGTCTGTATACGTAAAAATGTCCAGCGACAGTGTTTTTTCCAAATGTTTTATTTCTCTCCCTTTCTCTTCTATGCTTCTCTTTCTTTTCTTTCTCTTCACTCGATTGTTCTCTCTTAAGTTTATAAGTTCTAATCGCTGATCTATGTTCATTTAAGCAAATGCGTATACTCCTGCTCGTTTCACCAACATACGTATGACCACATGGGCATTTTAACAGATAAATTACCTGTTAAGTTTCACAAGTGAAAACATTTTTGACGTTAATTAAAGTACCCCTAGTGGGTAATTGAAGAACAATTCTGACACTCTAAGCAAGGATAGGTACCTCGTCTTTGTGTTTGTAATACTTTTTGTTTAGATATATTATTTTCCTTCAAATCTGATGACATTAAGTCAGAACCTAATGTACGTCCTTTAAGATAAATAAATCTAGATAGTTGAATAAACAAACTATCATAATTTTCATCACTTTTCAAAATCTTCCAATTCTTAATGATAGCTCTTTTAATCAATTGTTCATATTTATCATATTTTGTCATAAACATCAACTTATTTTCTTTTTATTATTTGGCTTTTTTATTTTCAAAAAATCCTCTTGTGGTTTCTGTAAAATCTCATGTCCTACTTTTTCTAGTTGTTCCCTGTCATAACCCCATTATGAGAACTTGGTAATAATTTTGTTCATACTTTTAACATATAATTCTGTAGTGGAGCATATCCGCCTAGCACGGACAAATTGCCCTTGCCTCTAACTTTCTGGGAAGAATGAAAGCTGTCTCTGTGTAATATTATTATATTATATTACAATCTACCTGTTTTGTAAACATAGTAGTATGTAAACTATTTTTGTTTTTCTGTATTTCTATATCTAGATATTGTATCACTTCCTCATTTTTAGTCATAGTGAACTGAATCAAGGGCTCTTTTTTATTTAAATATTCATAAGCCATCTACTGTCCGTAAGGTTAATTGCTGGCTCCTGTCTTACAAAAGGTTAAGGTTGAATTAACATAGAAGCAGAATGCTATACATTTGTGTCTTACTATTATTGCCGTATTATAATTATTACTTTTTTCATATTTGGGCAGACAACAGATCTGTGGACTGAACACAATTACAGTGAAGATCATTCCTGTTTGGAAACTTCTATCAAAAGAGGTAGGATAATAAACCACTATACAGTATGATGTGTAAAAGCTATTTACTGCATATTACACTTGAAGAGGGAAATAACCATACATTCTCACCATACATTCTCCCGTGCAGAAATTGTAACCTTTGTACATAGTTGCAGCCACAAGGAGAGGGAGCACGTACTGGAATATAGGGCTGCGATAATAATTTAAGGTCCCAATGAAGCCAAAGAATTTGGAGGCCCCCACCAATTATCAGTTTCAAGCCTTGCATCATATCAGTGGGCTCTTTTGTTCTAAATTTGATCAGTGACCTAACAGGAGTAGAGCCAGTATTGCTCTGATGGCACCTCTGCTGGCATAGGTCCTGACAGAGCCTAGTGCTGGTAGAAAGACATGAGGTTTGTCAATTTCAGACAGCGAGGAGGTCCCCTGTAAAGATGCACAAGAGATTCACCTATTATGTTAAGAAGAAGTGATTGAGCTACTTTGCAGAGCAGGGTCTAAAGTGACCAGTTATTTTATGCGCTAAAAAGGTCTGGCCATGGAGGATAGTGACTCAAAGAGTTTTCTGGGTCATAGCTTAAAGGGGTTGTCTCACTACATTGATTCATCTTATCTCAGTCCTGTTTTCTTGGTTTCATTTTGAATTCAAGGGTGTGTTTACTTGCTTCTACTAGACTGCAGTAGAAGCCAGGTCTATCGCTGTAACAACTAGTGCTGGCAGCCTATCAGAAGAGACTGAACAGGTCTGTAGCTATAGTAACCTGAGGAACTGATGCAGTCTATACAAGAGGGAATATTTTGGAATGTGTAGGACACTGTTAATGGACACATATTGCAAAGTGACTTCAACATAAAAAGCAATCCTTGTAGCGAGACAACCTCTTTAATAGATATAAGCTAAGTGTACTTAGCCAATATAACTAATTGTGGGTGGTTTAGCCACAATATTTCTGTATATATATTGACCTTTTGTGTATTTATTATTGAGCCTCGTGAAAGAGCATGGCAAAATGCACATCGAGGCTGTCCAATCTCCTACGTAGCGCATTTCCTCCATTCTCTCACATTTTGGTAATGTTTTGATCCATTGTGGATATATGAAGCATTTGATGCAGTGTTTAATCACTTGATTTTTATACAGTATGTATCATATTAATTTTTTGATATTACTAGAATAATATAATTCTATTTACTCCTTAAATTAAATTAAATTATTATTGAGAAATTATGTGATCTGTATCTAAAGCACACAAAAAGAGAAAAGTCAGCTCACCTATTTTGCAGGATGGTATAAAGGTCCCAGGCGCACGTCCTTTGCTCCAGCAGCAATTGGTAAGCACTTTACAAGAGTATGATGAAGACAGCGCACAAAAGGACCAACCAAAGTATACAAACATCCATTTATTCATCCAAAAGTGATAAAAAGTTGTGGCAGTATATATGGAGAGACATGTGTCAAAGGAAAAACAGTCCAATCTTGAAAGGTCTGACGCGTTTCAGGCACGCAGTGCCCTTAGTCGTAGCAATGCATCATTTGAATCATAGCGTTTATATATGCCTACAAACAGACAATTAAAAACATATTAAATGGATACAGCTCACCTGTACACCCATGTTGCTAGCAGATCCGAATGAACGAGACACCGGAAACTCGGCATGCCGAAAAACCGGAAGCATGCAGATGATTAAATATATATATATAAATATATATATATATATATATAATATATATATATATATATATATAATATAATACGCGCATGCGCAATATGTCAACAAGATGAAAAGCTGGCACTGGCAAAATTTAGCGCATGCGCAGAAGAAAATAAACGCCGGCACACTGAAAAAGAATAGAAAGGTCGGTAAATCAACCACTATTTAGCGCACTATATATGCAACATGTGAATGTAAAAGGAAGAGACTGTATCCATCTATGACAATAAACAATACAAAGAAACCTCTACCAACTAATCTAATAATGATACATGATCTCTCTTCTGAGATTTAATCCATATGGAGATGTGGAATTAAGCTTAAATATCCAGTAAGCCTCTTTATCCCTGAGTTGTTTCTCTATATTACCACCTCTAATTTGCTTACATACTCTTTCTATGCCGAATACTTTTAGTGTATTAAGATTGCCGTTATGGCAATCAATAAAGTGTTTCGCAACGTTTGACTTCCCTCTATCAGATTTATTAGTGACATCTCTAATGTGTTCTAGGATGCGTATTTTAAGTTTCCTGATAGTAGACCCTACATAGATTACATTACATTCCACACATTGGGCTATATATATTACTGAACAGGAATTGCAATTAATATACTGTGCAATTTTATACTGGTTTTTATTTTGAGACTCAAAGAACATATTACAAGGAAACGCATAATTACACATTTTGCACGGGTAAGAACCACACTTAAAAAAACCTGTGTGGTGTAACCAAGTTTTCCTTTGTGTTGGATTAAGAGAAAATACATCCGCTAATGTTTTAGGTCTTCTAGTTACCACTTTGCATCCTTGTGATAAAATTCCTCTCAAAGTTTCATCATCATTTAGAATGGGTAAATATTTATATATTATATCTCTGATTGACGAAAATTGGTGACTATATTTCAAAATTAGATGTGGGGCAGGGGAAGAAGAATTTGAAGAAGAATTAGCAGGTGGTCTCTGTGTACGTTTGTTTTCAAATTTATTTCCACTATCTTTTTTAGACAATAAAGAACTACGTGTTCTTTTTGAAGCAATATCAACTGCTCTGTTTAAAGTCCAAGATGGATATCCCCTATTTTTTAACTTGTTACATATTTTCTGTTCTTCCATATCATATGTTTCTGTTTCACTGCAGTTACGTTTAGCTCGAACTAACTCACCTACTGGGATTGATTTATGAATGTGACGCGGGTGAAAGCTTTTAAAATGCAAAGTAGTGTTCCCTGCTGTTGGCTTATGAAAAGTTTGAGTGATGATAGGCCTATCCCGCAAACCAATGAGAGTCAAATCTAGAAAAGAAACCTCAGAAGGCTCGACATGGTAAGTAAATGCCAGGTTGAACAAGTTCTGATGGAGATAACTGACAAAGTCCGGTGCGGCAGACACATCGCCCCCCAAAATTAGGAGGATATCGTCGATGTATCTGCCGTACCAGACAATGGAGTCAGTAAATGGATTGTCCGTGGAGAAAATATAAATATACTCCCACCAGGACATGACTAAATTTGCCAGTGACGGCGAATATTTGGCTCCCATTGGAATGCCCCGCACTTGCAAGAAAAGACTGCCATCAAACTCAAATACATTGCATATGAGCATGAACTGGGTAACAGATAAAATGAACTGTTTAAGGTCCTCTGTATAATTACTGTATTGTTGTAGATGAAATTCCAAAGCCAACAATGCAACATGGTATGGAATACAGGTATAAAGTGAAATAATATCACAACATATCCATGACCATCCATGCTGCCAAGTTTTACCATTTAAATTTGTGAGACTGTCTCGGGTGTCCTGGAGATATCCAGGTACACGTTGTACCAGTGGTTGCAAAATACTGTCTAGCCATTGACCGAGATGTTCAGAAAATGAACCAATTCCAGATACTATAGGACGCATGGGTAATGGGGAAGTTTGTTTGTGAACTTTGGGTAGCCCATAGATCTTAGGAGTAACAGGATCCTTAATTTGTAAATAATCCATTTCTTTTTTAGAAAAAATACCTAACCTCTCTCCCTCTTGTAATAGATTTTCCATTTCCTTGAGATACTTACTAGTTGGATTAGATGTAATTTTCTGGTAGGTGTCATTATCTCCAAGTAATTTAATCATAGATGTATTATAATCTAACTTGTTCATGACTACTACCATTCCCCCTTTATCAGACATTTTTATAATAATATCAGGGTTCCTACTCAGTTCTTTTACTGCCCTATTTTGTGTGGGAGTTAGATTAGAATAATAATTTTTCAAACACAGACTATCATTTAACTGCTTTAAATCCCTTTCTATTAAGTTTTGAAATTTATCCATACTTGGGGTTCTAGACTGCACGGGATAGAAAGTGGGATTAGATGTTTTAAACTGTTTAGCACATTGGACCTGAGACTCTGAAATAGATAATGATGTTGAACCAGACTCCTCTAATTCTTGTAGACAGACCAAAGACAATTGTTCATCAAAATCCTTATTACAAAATTGATTAATAACAGTGAAATTTTCACAAACATCTGAATTATGATCTTGCTCCTGAAAAAAATGACGTCGGACAGTCAAATCCCTCACAAATTTATTAATGTTCTTTACTGTGGAAAAAAGATCGAAATCTTCCTCTAATGTAATGTTAAGTCCATAAGACAGAACCTGTATATGCTCCTTTTCTAAGGTTAGATCAGAAAGATTTAACACATTTAACGAGAAGTTGTTGGATTCTGAACAATATTCTGTCTTGTCTGTCTCCTTTGATTTGTTCCTGTGTTTTCTCCCACCCCGTCTCCGGGGGTGCCACCTGAGGCTTTCTGTTTTTTTGACATTGCATGTTTTTTAGATTTTTTGTAATAAGAACGACCTGTGGGCATATTTTCTTCTGATATGTCCGTGTTTACATCTGAGACCTCAGATTCTATAGATCCAAAACTCTCATTTTTTCCTGATTTACTTGATTTTCTCCATGATTTAAATTTGTGTTTTAAAATTGGTTTTGGAGTGCTGGTGTCCGTCCCCCAACGTCCCCATTCATATACTTGGTCCTGGGCATAATCAAAAACATCCCTCTGGAACTTGGATTGCTTTACTTCCACTATAGATTCTTCATTTTTGCTGACAAATTCTTGTATATGTTGCATGTCCTGTTGAAAGGTGAGTATATCTTTGAACGATTGTAGTTCATTGTCCATAAGTTGTATTTCCTTGGAAATTTCTTCAAGTTTTTCTTCTTCATGGATAGTAATGAGTTCCATTAATTGCAAGGAACACTTGGAAAGTACTGCATTCCACTTATTGACGAACTCTGATGAATATATTGTGGTAGGGATCTTTTTCAGGCGTAAGCCACGCGGTATCATCTCTTTTTCCAAGTATTTTTTCAATGTTGTTAAGTCCCACCAAATTTTCATCTCTTGGGTCATCAATTTCTCCATGGTTTTTAGTTTGTTGGTATATTCAAGATGTTTATGGCTGGTATCCTGGCTGTAATCAAATACTTTGGCAGCTCTCTCCTGCCTTAACTGTTTATACGCCATCTTGAATTTTGAACCCAGTAAAGGGTGATCAAATTATATGCACAATATAATGACACTGCGTACGGGGTTTTTTCTCCAATGCTGCCATTTAAATTAACCCCTGCTGGGTCTGACGGACAAACGCGGGGATAATTCTGAAGCACACAAAAAGAAAAAAAGTCAGCTCACCTATTTTTGCGGGGGGGTTAAGGTCCCAGCGCACGCCCTTTGGCCCCCAGAAAGCAATTGGAAGCATTTTACAAGATATGATGAAGACAGCGCACAAAGGGGACCAACCAAAGAAAAAAAAAACACCATTTTTTCATCCAAAAGTGAAAAAAAAAGTTGTGGCAGTTATTGGAGAGACATGTGTCAAAGTAAAAACACCCCCAATCTTGAAAGGTCTGACCGGTTTCAGGCACGCAGTCCCCCTTGTGTACAATGCATCATTTGAATCATAGCGTTTTTATATGCCTACAAACAGACAATTAAAACATATTAAATGGATTCACTCCCCGTACACCCATGTTGTGTAGATCCGAATGGGCGAACCCGGAAACCGGAAAGCGGGAAAAAACCGGGGCATAGAAGACGCCTATATAATACCGCATGCGAATAGTCAACAAGATGAAAAACTGGCACGGCAAAATTTTGCGCATGCGCAAAGAAATAAACGCCGGGGACACTGAAAAAGAAAAAGAAAGGTCGGGAAAACAACCACTATTTAGCGTAATAATAGCAAAAATGTGAAAAGAAAAGGAGGACTTATTATCTACGTTCTACCCGAAAACGGGGGATTATTTTGGTTGTTTTTAAAAGAAACCTATTTTGTCTGTGACATATCAAATTAAGTATATATTTTTTGTTAATTTATCAATAAAGATTGCTATTATTTTTTTTATCCAAAACAAACTTCTTTGTGTCATTGTATTAAATTCATTTAAACATTTTTATTGTATGAAATGGTGAAATTGGGGTTTTCGTGTACTTTTCTTCCTAATTTTAGGTCGCTGGGTTGTAGATAAAACTAGTTTAAGGTGACCAGACGTCCCAATATAGGCGGGATAGTCCCATCATTTTACCTGCGTTCACCTTCCTGACCAAAACCCAGAGGACAGTTAGGGGGACAAAATATGAATGGGGCTGCACAAGAAGTTGACGTCTTTTTCCCCAAGATAAGCAACTTGTTTCTATATTTTTAAATGTGCGCAACCCAGACTCAGGGGTGAGCCAACCGTGGCAGACAAATGGCATGAAATCTTTTAACAGGAGATTAAGCTTCCCGTCAGATCACGCAGTGTGTACATTAG